>PVHX01017061.1:0-21009 GCA_004024805.1 Geosciurus inauris | reverse complement strand
AAAATAAAACTGCTGAACAAAAGCTATATTATACATAGCCCTAAACTTGAATAGCTAGAGGGTGTTTTATATGAGTGTTTTTAGTGACACACACTGAGAATATACCTATCTCTGGTTCAGTGGTTATTGAAAAGGCAGAGGTTTTTATGAGCAAATGTGTTTGAGCTGTGTGCATTCTCTAAAGGATTACTTTGTACTTTCAAGTGCATTGAATTCTCATCTAGAAGCCAAAGGTACTGACAACAAACAATAAGCTGATCAGAAAGAAGGAACGTGACTTAATGCTTTATTTTTAAAAACATAATTTCTGAACATGGAATCAAAACTACTCAGGGAAACCGAGGCCATTTGTAAGCTTTGGGGATAGCATCACACTATCCTTGATCTCAGTTTATAGCTCAGAAATTTAGAAAATCCTCAACTGAAACTGTTCCAGCCACAAGATGAAAAATGTGATTTTTAAAAAGCAAAGCTAAAAACACACAAAATTAATGTATATACAGCATCACCCATTATGTATATTGACATTGGCCACTCTAGAGTCCTATATATTTTGTGTCCCATGGCCTCTTGCCATTAGTCTCCACAATGCTCCACTAAATCTGTGCCCCAGTATGGTGCCTTCTCCAAACAATTTAGGATGCCGCAGTACCTCAGTAATTAATCTGGTAGGAGTCTGAGGATTTCTGTATCTAGCAGCATGTGGATGAAGACATCAAATGGACCTCTGCTGTGGTCTGAATGTCTGTGTCCCCACCAAATTCATATGCTGAAATCTGGTTCCCAAGGATGGTATTAGGAGGAGGCTTCTGGGAGATAATCAGGTTATAAAAGCAGAACTCACATGAATGTAATTGGAGTCCTCATAAAACAAGCCTGCAAGATTTCCTTTACCCTTCTGCCACTTGAGGACACAGCAAAAAGATGACCATCTAACAGTCATCCAATATGGCAACAATATGCCAAAAACATTTGTTAGAGAAAAGACAGCCTTTTCACAAATGGTGCTGGGAAAACTGGACACCCACATGTAGGAGAGTGAAACTTGACCCCTCTCACCCTGCATAAAAGTCAACTCAAAGTGGATCAGACCTAGGAATTAGACCAGAAACTCTGCAACTGATAGAAGAAAATGTAAGCCCAACACTCCAACATATTGGCACAGGCACTGACTTCCTTATCAAGACCCCTAAAGCAAAAGAAATAAAATCAAGAATCAATAAGTAGGATGGCATCAAATTAAAAAGCTTCTGTACAGCAAAGGAAACAATAAAGAGCACAATGAGTATACAGAATGGGAGATGATCACCTATTCCTCAGGAAGGCAACTGACACCAAGAATATATGAAGAACTCAAAAAAACTTAATACAAAAAAAAAAACCCAATTAATGAAAGGGACAAAAGAACTAAAGAGACACTTCTCAAAAGGAGAAATACAAATGGCCAAAATTTATTTTAAAATATTCAACATCTCTAACAATTAGGAAAATGAAAATCAAAACTACATTGAGGGGGTTTTCAAGATGGTGGAATAGAGAATGTTGCTTTCCTGGCTTCTGTGAGATGTGAAGTGAAGAAAGTAAATAGCTTCTCAGCAAGGTGAGTGAACAAAAAGTGGGCAGGGGAGGCATTGCTAGAATGTAATACTGAACATTCGAGGCAGATTAGGGACTCAAGAGTATGGATATAGTAAAATAAGAAAAAAAATGTCCAGCACTACAGTCACTGCCTCAGCTGGAGTCACCTGCCAGAGTGGTCCCTTCACAAGCAAAGTGAAGGGATAAGGAAAATAAAGGAACCCACAGTCTTAGGAGGCCTAAGTCGGATCTGGGTACAGAGTGATCAAAGACACTGACCAATTAAACTGAAAAGCATGTTGCACAATATACCTGTGTGAGGGAAAAGCTCCATCTCTCCCAGCTGCATGCAGAGGATAGAGAAAGAAACTATTTTGCAGCCTTGGTGTTGGAGCCAGCAGCTGGGGGAGCCAATTCCTGGCAAACCCAATTTTGGCCTGAAATATAGGCCTGGAAAACCTACACTGCATAACATAGAGTGTGCTTAAGTGACCAGGAGAAAATCAATTGTGCAGAAAGTTGTTCCCTGTGTGAACAACTAATTGTGACCCATCCAGCTCTCCCCCTTGATGTCCAATATGGCTGCTTGCAGGACTGGCTGGGAGAAATGTGCCTGGCCAGGAATTTGAAAGGGCAGGGGTGGGACAGATTGAGTTTAGAGACTGAACACAAGACAAGAAAATGTGGGGTCCACGAGTGATGTAGTGGACTAAGAATTGGCTCCTCCACCACACAAGTGGAATCCAGGGGAGATACCTGGGGCTCAGTATTCCAGCATGAACCAGCAATTGCTGGGCACTAGAAGTACACTTATTTAAAATCCAGAACTGTCATCCAGCAAAGAGCCTGGAGCACACCTAAGCCTAAACCTCACCTCCAGGAGTTCTGCCTACAGGATTACTCTCTTACTCAAGCATCACACTCACTGTGCCTGGCTCTATATTCTACACCTTGAAGAACTGCCAGTTTTCCAAGTTGTAATGTGCCATTTTACATTTCCACATTAACATTTGGATGACTCAACCTAACATTGCAGAGAAGGGAAGCTGAGAATGTTTTGAACTCCAATGGAAATCATTCTTTAATTTTTCATAGAGATATTTTTCTCTTTTTTCTTTTCTCTGTTTAATTGTAACCTTAATGGTTCATGGACATTTATACATATTCATGTTTGTTTTTTCCCATTTCTAGCATTTTTGAAGCTAGGTATTTTTCTTTTTTTTTTTTTTCTTTTTTTCTTTTTTTGGCACCATGGATTGAACTCAGGGGTACTTGACCACTGAGCCACATCCTCAGCCCTATTTTGTATTTTATGTAGAAACAGGGTCTCACTGAGTTGCTTAGCACCTCACTGTTGCTGAGGCTGGCTCTGAACTTGTGATTCTCCTGTCTCAGCCTCCCAAAGTGCTGGGATTACAAGCGTGAGCCACTGCACCTGGCAAAGCTAGGTATTTTTCATGGATCAGTTTTTTGAGGACTAGGATATTTGATTAGTATATTTCAGTTTTGTTTTGTATTCTTTTATTTTTATTTTTAATTTTTAAAATTTTTACTTTATATATATTTTCCCTCACTTATGTTTCCCTTGATTCTCTTCTCTCTTTTCTTCTGCTAACAACCAATCTCTATTGTTCCCACTTTCACTTTAACTTTTTCTTTAACTTTGTACTCCTTTACCTCCTCCCTCATAATCATCACATCCTCCTGCACTTCTGTTCTCTTCCTGTCCACCATTCAAAATTGTAAACCATTTTGCAAACTTATCATTTTTATTGATCATATTATTTCTGCTTATTGTGACAATTAACTTTGTAGACATCATAGCAGGAACTATTAAATTATAGGGAGGTTTAATGCTGTATTTTGCTTTCATTGGTTGTTTTTATTATTTGTCTCCACCTAAACAGTGAAGTACTGGAAACCTTCAGGGACACTATAAGTTCATAAGGTAGAGATTCTACTGCCTCAGATCCATACTGTTAGATGGGTAGACACACAAATACAAGGGAACAAGTCTTTCCCAAACAAACCAAGATACTTCAATAACAGAATTCATGGATACCACAGTGGAAGAAAAGTCAGAGTAGGAGTTTAGAATGTACAGAGTTAAACTGATCTGTGAGGGAAAGGATGATGTAAGGAGTGAAATCAGACAGAAAATACAGGAAGTGATAGATCACTTCAATAAAGAGATAGAGATTATGAAAAAAAAAATGAAGCAAACATCCTAAAAGTGAAGGAATCAATAAACTAATTTGAAGATTCAATGGAGAGCATCACCAACAGACTAGACCACCTGGCAGACAGTTTCAGACAGTGAAGACAAAACATATAATTTTGAAAATGAAGTTAACAATGGAGAAAAGTTGTAGAAAGACCATGAATAGAAGTTCCAAGAAATATAGGATAACTTGAAAAGACCAAATTTAAGATTTGCTGGGATAGATGAAGGCTCAGTGATATAAACCAAAGAAATGCACAATCTTTTCAATGAAATAATATCATAAAATTTCCCAAACCTAAAGAATGAAATGTAAAATCAAATTTAGAAAGCTTACAGGATCCTAAATATATAAAATTACAAAAGACACACACCAAGACACACTATTATGAAAATGCCTGATGTATAGAAAAAGGATATAATTTAAAAGGCTGCCAGAGAAAAATGACATGTCACATTTAGAAGGAAAACAATCTGGATCTAAGCTGTTTTCTCAACCTGGATGCTCAAAGCTAGGAGATATTGGCATAATATATACCAAACTCTGAGCCGGGCGCAGTGGCGCAAGTCTGTAATCCCAGCACTTAGGGAGACTGAGATAGGAGAATCGTGAGTTCAAAGCCAGCCTCAGCAACAGCAAGGCACTAAGCCACTCAGTGAGACCCTGTCTCTACATAAAACACAAAATAGGGCTGGGGATGTGGCTCAGTGGTTTAGCACCCCTGAGTTCAATTTCCAGTACCCAAAAAACAAAAACAAAAAAGTATAGAAAATCAACAAATAAATAACCTAACATTACATCTTAAAGCCCTAGAAAAAGAGCAAATCAACATCAAAAGCAGTAGAAGACAGTAAATAATTAAAATCAGAGACAGAAATCAATGAAAGTGAAACAAAAAAATTGATTAAAAAAAGTTGGTTCTTTGAGAAAAATAAGTAAAATTGATAAACCCTGAGCAAAGCTAATGAAGAGAAACAGAGAAAAAACTCAAAATTACTAAAATTTGTGATGAAAAAGGATATATTAAGACAGACACTACTGAAATACAAAAAAAGTAGAAACTATTTTGAAAATTTATATTCCAATAAAATAGAAAATCTTGAAGACATTGACAAATTTCAAGAGACATATGACCTACCCAAATTGAACCAGGAGGACATACACAATTTGAACAGATCAATCTCAAGCAATGAAATAGAAGATGCCATCGAAAGCCTACCAACTAACAAAAGCCCAAGACCAGGTGGATTCTCAAGTAAGTACTACAAGAACTTTAAAGAAAAATTAATACCTATACTTCACAAATTATACTATAAAATAGAAAAGAGGGAATTCCTCCAAAGTCATTCTATGATGCTAGTTTCACTCTGATACTAAAACCAAACAAAGACACATCAAGGAAAGAAAACTTTAGACCAATATCTCTGATGACCAAAGATGCAAAAATCCTCAGTCAAATTCTGATAAATCACATACAAAAACATTAAAAAGACAGAGCACTTCAATCAAATGATGTTCATCCCAGGGATGCACAGTTGGTTCAACAAGTGGAAATCAATAAACATAATTCATCGCATCAATAGACTTAAAGTTAAGAATCATATGATCATCTTAATAGATGCAGAAAAAGCATTTGACAAAATACAGCATCTCTTCATGTTGAAAACACTAGAAGAACTAGGGACAGTAGGAATATACCTCAACATTGTAAAAGCCCATGTATGCTAAGCCCAAGGCCAACATCATTCTAAATGGAGAAAAATTGAAAGCATTCCCTCTGAAATCTGGAACAAGACAGGGATGCCCTGTTTCATCGCTTCTATTAAACATTGTTGTTGAAGATCTAGCCAGAGCGATCAGACAGACAAAAGAAATTAAAGGGATACAAATAGAAAAAGAAGAACTCATACTACCACTATTTGCTGATGACATAATTCTATACCTAAAGGATCCAAAAATATTCCACCAGAAAACTTCTAGAACTAATAAACAAAATCAGCAAAGTAGCAGGATATAAAATCAATACCCATAAATCAAATGCATTTCTATACATCAGTGAGAAATTAGGAAAACTACCATATTCAAAATGTCTCAAAAAATAAATTAAAATACTTGGAAGCAATCTAACAAAAGAGGTGAAAGAGCTCTACAATGAAAACTACAGAACACTAAGGAAAGAAATTGAAGAAGAACTTATAGAGAGATCTCTGATGCTCTTGGATAAGCGAATTAATGTTGTCAAAATGGCCATACTACCAAAAACATTATATAGATTTAATGCAATTCCAATTAAAATCCCAATGACATTCTTCATAGAAATAGAAAAACTAGTCATGAAATTCATTTGGAAAAATAAGAGACCCAGAAGAGCCAAAGCAATTCTTTGCAAGAGAAGTGAATCAGGAGGCATCACAATACCAGACCTTAACTTATACTACAGAGCTATAATAACAAAAATGGCATAGTATTGGCACCAACACAGGCATGAAGACCAATGGTACACAACAGAAGACACACAGACAAACCCCCATAAATACAGTTATCTCAGCTGGGCACAGTGGCTCACGCCTGTAATCCTAGCACTTTGGGAGGCTGAGACAGGAGAATCGTGAGTTCAAAGCCAGCCTCAGCAACAGTGAGGTGCTAAGCAACTCAGTGAGACCCTGTCTCTACATAAAACACAAAAATAGGGCTGAGGATGTGGCTCAGTGTCGAGTACCCCTGAGTTCAATCCCTGGTACCAGAAAAAAAATTAAATACAGTTATCTCATACTAGACAAAGGCACCATAAACATATGTAGCAAAATGAAATTAGACACCTCTCACCCTGCACAAAACTCAACTGAAAGTGAATCAAGGACCTAGGCAATAGATCAAAGATGTTGTACCTACTAGGAAAAAAAGCAGACCTAACTCTCCATCGGCTAAGGAACCAAATTCTTCAATATGACTCCTAAAGCACAAGAAGTAAAATCAAGAATTAATAAATGGAACAGTATCAAACTAAAAAGCTTCTTCACAGCAAAGGAAACAATCAAGAATGTGAAAAGAGAGCCTACTGAATGAGAGAAAATCTTTTCAATCTGTACCTCAGATGGAGCATTAATCTCCAGGATATATGAAGAACTCAAAAATTTAATACCAAAAAACAAACATCCCAATCAATAAATGGGCAAAGGAACTGAACAGGCACTTGACAGAAGAAGAAATATGATCAGTCACCAAATACATGAAAAAAATGTCCAACATCTATAGCAATTAGAGAAATGCAAAACTACACTGAGATTCTATCTCACTCCAGTCAGAATGGCAATTATCAAGAATACAAGTAACACTAAATGTTGGTGAGGATTTGGGGGAAAGGTACACTCGTGCACTGTTGGTGGGACTGTAAATTGGTGCAACCACTCTGAAAAGCAGTATGGAGATTCCTCAGAAAACATGGAATGGAACACCATTTGACCCAGCTAATCCAGTCCTCAGCATATACCCCAAGGACTTAAAATCAGCATACTACAGTGACACAGCCACTTCAATGTTTATAGCAGCTTCATTCACAATAGATAAGCTATGGAACCAACCTAGGTGCTCTTCAGCAGATGAATGGGTAAAGAAAATGTGATACATACATACATACATACATACATACATACATGCAAACAATGGAATTTTATTCAGCCATAAAGAATGAAATTATGGCATTTACTGGTAAATGGATGGAACTGAAAACTATCATGTTAAATGAAATAAGCCAATCCCCAAGAAACCAAAGGCTGAATGTTCTCTCTGATATGTGGATGCTAACACACAATGGGGTTGGGGGGAAAGAAAAATAAAAGTTCATTGGATTAGAAAAAGGGGAATGAAAGGAAGGGAGAGAGGATGGGAATAGGAAAGAGTAGAATGAATTGGACATAACTTTCCCATGTCATATATAAATACATGACCAGTGTAACTCCACATCATGTACAACTGTAAGAATGGTAAGTTACACTGCATGAATGTATCATATGTCAAAATACATTCTACTGTCATGTATAACTAAAAAGAACCAATAAAAAGAAGAGGAAAAAAATCTATGTTGACATTTCATCACACTCCGGTCATAATGGTAATTATCAAGAATACAAATAATAATAAATGTTGGCGAGAATATGGGAAAAAAGTTGCACTTATACCTCATTGACAGGACTGCAAATTATACAACCACTCTGGAAAGCAGTATAGAGATTTCTCAAAACTAAGAAGGAAACCATTATATGACCCAGCTATCCTACTCTTCAGTATCCTACTCTTCCAAAAAGATCTCAAATTGGTATACTACAGGGATGCAGCCATATCAATGTTTATAGCAACACAGTTCACAATAGCCAAGCTATAGAACTAATCTAGGTACCCTTCAACAGATGAATGGATAAAGAAAATGTGTTATACATACATATACTCAGCCATAGAGAATGATAAAAATATGGCATTTATGAGTACATGGATAGAACTAGAGACTATCATGCTAAGTGAAATAAACAAGGCCCAGAAAGTGGAAGGTCAAATGTTTTCTCCAATATGTGAAAGCTATACCAAAATAAGGGTTAAAAAATGTGGGGGAAATTCTATCAAAACAGAAGAGAGATCAGTAAAGTAGAGAAAGAGGACTCAGGGACAGGGAATAGGGCCAGGAAAAGGGAAGAACAGAGGAATAAACCTGACCTTACTTCTCTGTGTACATATCCACATATACCATAGTGAAACACCTTCATGTATATTCACAAGGCACTAATTTTAAAATTTATATGTACACAGCAGGAAGATCAGCAGAGTAATGAGGAGGGGACAGAGGAGGGAGGAGGGGAGGTAAAGGGAAGTACTGGGGATTGAATTAGAGCAAATTAGAGTCAATTCTTGAGTAATTGTGTCAAAATGAACCCTAATATTATACATAAGTAAAATGAACTAATAAAAAATGGTCATCTATGGTCTGGGGTTGTAGCTCAGTGGTACAGTGCTTGCCTAGCACGTGTGAGGTACTGGGTTTGATCCTCAGCACTACATTAAAGTAAATGAATGAACGAATAAATAAGTAAATAAAGGTATTGTGTGTCCATCTACAACTGAGAATTTAAAAAAAAAAAAGGTCATCTATGGTTCAAGAAGCTTACCCTTACCAGACATTGAATCTATCCGCACCCTGATCTTAGATTCCCCAGCTTCCAGAACTGTGAGAAATAAATTTCTGTTTTTAATAAACCAATCACTTTGATCTTGGAGAAAGCCAAACTCTTCTTCTCTGTCTCTTAGTTTCTTGTCATAGGGTAGATGGCTTTTTTGGTGTCTTCCAGTTCTAAAATTATATTGCAACATGAAGCAGAAAAAGACTAGCTTGGCTGCCAGAGGAAGCATCTTTTGCTGAAGAAGTTAAAAGCTCTGGAATAAAGCTTTACAAAAATACATTAGCACAAGAAGCACATTGGTACCGATTAATTAATCCAATTTCATGAAAGACTTCAGGATATTTTATTTTTTTTCCATCTCACCCATAAGCATAACACAAATACAACTAGGAAAATGAGCTGCAAACTCCAAGTAGGTAAAAATTGTATGGGCAAGATAAAACCAATAGTTTGCAAGCATTTGGTGTTTGTTGTCTCTTTGATCAACAATTATATCCTGTTTCTTTTCAGCATACTAATAATTTTCAAGCGTTTCAGATAATTTTTTGACTAACAACTGATATCAGCCTTTTAAAGTATTTTTTTAGTATCCATTATATTCTTTAATCAACAAATCGCACTCAATTTTTTTTGTATATTGGTTGCTCTGTGTGTTAAGAATAAATACTAATTACATGCTGAAATTATTAAGTCAAAATATTCAGTTAACTCTCCCACAAATAATTTCATTTTTGTCTTTCTTTTTAAAAATATTTATTTTTTAGTTGTAGGTGGACACAATATCTTTATTTTATTTTTATGTGGTGCTGAGGTTCGAACCCAGTGCCTCCTGTGTGCTAGGCGAGCACGCTACCACTGCGCCATAACCACAGGCCCTTGTTTTTCATTTTTTAATTGTGAGTTTGACTTGAAGATAACGCTATGATGATTCGGAATCTCTTTATTTCTAATTTTGTGTTAGATTTTTATATGGTGATTGTTCTTCCCTGCTTGGTAGGGTTGCCCTGAGCTCCAGGGGAATATATCTGCAAGACTGGAGTTTAATAAGAAAGAGAGATGACTACCTTTGAGGATTCCTAAGGCAGAGGACAAACTAGACAAAGCAGACTTTAGAGAAGGAGTGGGCTTATATTGGCCAGATTGTCTTATTTCTTCAAAGAAATTATACAGCTGAGATTTTATGTAAAATCTCCATGATTTGCAGAAGGGCAGAAAGTTGAGGATCATTCCAGAACTGGACCCAACAGATAACCGTTCTTAGCAATGTCAACCCGATTTTCATTCATTTCAAGTGTATCATTGGTACTACCTGAGGACTCTATAAGAGAGTACCAATGGTGGCAGTCAAATGGTCATTCCAAGAGGTAATTTTTAAATGCCATTATTTTCTCTCAAGTTCTGACACCACAACAACTAATGCTAGTCATTGTTTAAATACATATCCAATTCAATAGAATTGCATGTTTTGTTTTTCCATTTTAGGTAAAAAGTAGATTAGTATGTGTTCGTGGTCACGTTATTTTACATCACGTAATTGAATTTTAGAAGCAAATTACTTAGTAGAAATGAAACACTCTGGTGTATTAAAAGAACCATAGCCATTGTTCTGTTCTAAACATCAAAGAAAAAATGAAGAATCACTTAAGAATGTGACTAGATCATCGGAGCAGTAATGACCTTGAAGCAAATTTTGTAGAAATGACTACTGGGATGAAGGACAAATGAAAGAAAATGTAGCTCAGAAGCACCACCAGATGGCAGGAGAGGAGAAAGAATTCCAAACTTGACAAGATGATCAGCTTGCATGCCAAAGGGAGAAAATTTTTAAAGTAAATATTTGTGAAACCATCAATTTAATATTTCCTCTTCTCCACCTGTTTTGAGGGCATATCATTGTAATTCAGGAATTCAGGACATCTTGTAAAACCCTTATAGTGGAAACCTGACACATCTCTTAAGTGAAATTTGTCCTATTGAAAATACCATGAGGTAGCATAGCTGCTGGTCCCAGAGTCTGCCTTGGAGTCTTAGATCAGCCATTAACTAGCAGGAGGATTGGGAGCAAATCTCATGTCCAGCTACATTTATTTTCCTTCCTCCTTCCCTCTTCCCTCTTTTCCTTCCTTCCTTCCTTCCTTCCTTCCTTCCTTCCTTCCTTCCTTCCTTCCTTCCCTCCCTGCTTTTTTTCTTTCTTTCTCCCTCTCCCTCCCTCTCTTTCTCTCTCTCCTTCCTTCCTTCCTTCCTTCTCTTCCTCCCCTCCTCCAACTCCTCCTCCTTTTTAAAAAAAATTAAAAGTATCAAATATTGTCCAATACTCAAGAGCATATAATTTTGAAGAGAAATGAGGGCATCCTCTGAATACTTTCCTAACTTTTTCTTCTTTTGAAGCAATATTTAACATGATCTGTGTAAAAGATTTGGGAATTGGTGGCACTAATGCAGGTCTGCCACCTTGCCCAGCTCCAAGGAGGCCACTGCCTTACAATTTGTGCAGAGAACATCCTCAACTGTGCCTTGATCCTCGTAGACAGCTGCACTTATTAGCTCTGTTCTGTTGAACTACAGGCCAAAGAACATAATGATCCACAGATGCTCTGAGAGCTTTTAAAACAGCCTCAAATTGCAATTTCTTTACAATTTCTCTGGGCAGGTCTTTCTCCCCCAAAGGCATTTCTGTGTGTGTCTGCATGTAGAAGATACAGTATGTATGTTACATTGTTGTGTTGTGTTACTTGCACTCACAAAGTCAGAATTGCTGGGTTTAAATTCTTCTTTTTCCCATACTTAGCTATGTGGCGAAATATGTGTAGCTAAGGATTTCTTAATTCCTCTGTGCTTCAATTTTCTTATCTATAAAATGAGGTTAACAATAACTTCTATCATGTAAAGTTGTGAGTAGGGTCATCTTAAGATAGTCACAAACACTAATCACTTTGGGAATACTACTTTTTTAAATAGTAAGTATTTTTTAAAAATTCTTACATTCCTTATTAAATATAAGTAGCCATTTAGAAGTATTTAAGAGAGCTTTGTTATTATTTTATTGTCAAAATGATTAATATTAGTTTCCATTTATCAGTTTTCCTTTTGCATTTGGGAGCCAATATATTTTTTCCAGTTTCCATGCTTTGCTTCAGTCATAGACCCTGATTCTATGCCCATAGGAATAAAAGATGAAACATCATTCACTGTGATGTTTAAATGAGATAATCCATGTGAAGGGCTTCAAACTGTGCTGACCCAGAAAAAGCTTTCAACAAATGTTAGCTTGGATTCTTCATCATCTGGGCTCCATAATTTCTAAGGCTCTTTTGAAATATGAGAAAAGACTAATCAGAACCCAGATGCTGACAGGTGAATGGCTCTCAATTCTGACCACATATTTGAGTTACCTGCAGATTTAAGAATCCTAGTACCCAGGCCACTTGCTCAGGTGATCACACTAGACTCTGGGAGTGGAACTGGGACATCAGTATTTCCAATTCCCTGCAGATGATTTAAACAAGCAAAGTTGACGTCACCAATATAAGCAGAGAGGTGAACATTCTGATGTGTCTCCACAATCATCAATTATTATCTGCCTGGAATAATAGAAATGTTTACCTTTAAAGCAGTGGTTCTCAAAGTATAGTCCCCAAACCAGCAGCATTGGCATCACCAGGGAATTTTCTAGAAAAGCAGATTCTCAGACCCCCTGAATCTGAAACCCTGGAGACTCAGGTATCTTGTCTTCTAACAGACCTTCCAATGCACACTTAATTTTGAGAATTACTACTTCAAAAAAAAAATCTGTGTTTTGTTAACTTTCAGGACTTAATAATTGACTTTTTAAAATTGAAGAGTAAGACAGCTTGAAAATGATCCATATTATTTGAATCACAGCACATAATTTCAACTTCTTCAAATGATTGACAAACAGAATCTTAAGACCTCTACCTCATGCCATCTACTCAGGTAGCAAACAGATTGACTTTCAAAATGTCTTTCCTCCTGTATTTAGCAAAGGCACCCAGCTCATACTGAACTCTCTTCAAGGGCTGAGGGTGTGGTGAGTTCTTTCTCCTCTCTCTATGATACCTTAATTCTACAACCTATAAATCCTCTTTCCACTAACATTCTTTAAAAGCTTCTCTCAGTTCATTGTTTTCTATATATCAGGGCTTATATGCACTTCTTCGAACCTGTTTTTGATTACTTTCCTCCTGTTTAAAGACAAATCATAACCTGAAGATGTCCTGGGCTCAGCTAGTGGCCAGACTGCAGTGGCTTCTTGTACAGGGCTTTTGAGTGGGTACTTTCCCTTCTCCTTATGACTTCCAGCCTATGGCTTTATTTTCATTCATATTTGTATTAAATCTGCCTGCCTTTCTTTTATATCTACCATATCTCATCAAATAGTCCTATTGAATATCATCTCATTTATGCACAACTCCAACAGTTCCAACATGTTTGAAGGATACTCTTCAAAGCACTTTGAAAATCTTTAAGCTGATCACAATTTAGAAACTCCAAAGCCCTCTTCTCTAGGACAGTGGTGATAACCTGAGTAATGAATCTGGCTGTTTTTTCACTTCTCTCTGTCCCAGTCTATTCCCAATTTCCAAACGTGTTCCTTTAGATTTTTAAGGGGTTTGTTCATATGCAAGAACATTTCTTCCAGTTTAATGTTCATTTTTTAAATTTTAACTGAAATTAATTATGCAAGCTGGGCATCCAGAGTCCTTAAAGCTCCCCAGGAGATTGTAGCATGCAGCAAATGTGAACCATCCACCTGCTAAATTGGATCCTCACTTTCTGTAAATCTGTCCCTGGCAGGTCTCACTGCTTGGCGCTTTGCTGCCCTCTGCTGGCTTCTCTCAGCTAAGCTCTGGCTTCAAGTGAGAACCCTCTGGTTTGAAGTGATAAGGTTGCCCACATTCAGGAAATGCAATATACTCAAAATTACTGGTTTTACTTCCTTTTTGTGTCATTTTTCATCTGAAACAATATTTGGGCAGGAAATTTTGACTATTTTCTTTAGCTAGATGCCTATTTTCCTGGCTGATTAAGAGATCTTCACCTCCCAGATGGGTCAGGAAAGATGGCATTTGTTCATAGACATCCCCTATGGTGAGGATAAAAGACATATTTTGTGGAGTACGGAGATTTTTTTCTGAGCTTTCTGACAGTGCTGGAATAATGTAATTTTAATATTTAAGTATTTCCTTTTCTGTGAATGTAAGTATAACTTACACTGTACTTATCATCAATAATAGCAATATTGATGTTTTTAATTTTTATTCTGTAGTAGTCACAGTTGTAGGTGATTTACCTCACATATTACAACAATCTTTTGTACCTATTTGAAAGATGTCTCAGAAGAACTGACTTGCCTGAAAAAAACAAAGGAAGTGAGTATTATGGGCTGAATTGTATCTCTTCCAAAATTTGTATGTTGAAGTCCTAATCCTAGTATATCCGAGTGTGACTGTATTCAAAGAGAGGTTCTTAAAAGAGGTAATTAAACTAAAATTAACTCATTAAGTTGGCTCTAATCCAATATTATTGGTGTCCTTAAAAGTAGAGGAAATTTGGACACAGATGTGTACAGAGGGGAGATGATGTGAAAACACAGGGAGAGGACAGCCACCTACTACCATGGCAAAAGGCAGGGACATATTCTTTCCCTGGGATCTCAAAAGGAACCAAACTTGCTCAAATCTTGGTCTTGATTTGGAATACTAGCCCCCAGAACTATGAGAAAATGAATTCTGTTGTTAAAACCACTGAGTTTGTGGTACTTTGTTATAGCATCCCAAGCAGATGGATACAGAGACAGAATCAGGATTTGAACTCAGGCCTAACTAATTTCAAGCTTTTGTTCACATAACCCCAAGACTTAATCCTTGAAACTATAAACTATTACAATCTATTACCATAGATGAGCATAAACTAAAATATTATGCTCATACATAGTAATGTGTCCTTATTTTCACCTTTCATATATTTATTTTCTATATTTCAACAGTCCAGAAGAATCTTCCTTTGGTGAAATTGTCGCTATAGAGCACCTCACAATATTTGTGTATATATGTTCTTATATTCTAGATTTTTCCATTTCTGCCCTTGCCATAAAATTCCCTCTCAGTGCTTGAACTTCAACTCCTTTCAGGTCCAATTCAATCTAAGATTGTTTTCATTCATCTTCCTAAGATCATAAACATGCTCTGTTTTTTACTCTATTATCTGATTTGGCTTTCTTAGTTACAGTTTCAATATTTCTTCTCTATCCATGAAAATTTTGAATAGCCACATATTTTTCATATTAAAAAAAACAGATAATCATGTTCTAGCTAACATTTTTCCAGTAAACAACTAGATTATCCAAATTGCCCCTTTGGCCAAGCCCTGTGATTAGCTAATTATCTCAACGTTCTGAAAAGGATTCATTTAATTTTTTGCTCATTTGGAAATTTGCCTTTATCTCCTTTTTATATAACAAATTCCTTGCTGATTTTCACTCTATCAAAAAACTGCCCACCCTTTGATCATTTTTACTGTTGTGAATGGAATAACAACCACACATTTTGGGATCCCGTTTCTTTCTACTTGCCCCCTCTTTGGTTTACTCATTTGTTTTTTAAAACGTTTATGTTAATGCCTTTCTGGCATTTTGAGGCCAGCAGGCAGGATTTATAGATCATATTCCTGTTGCAACATCAGGAAGAAAATACCACAAAAATTTCCTGGGGCTTCACAACCCACCTGAGGTTTTCCTATGACTCAGAAAATTGAGGCTGTCTCTGTGAATCACATAGTCGGGGCAACCACAGCGCTATTGGCACTCCTCAACTGCTAAGGATAAACGTTTGTATATGGACACACATTTTGCACAACCAAGCAGGATTTTCTGGGGTCTTCTGAGTGAGCGGGATCCTGGGGTTCCTTTGGAAATACAGCCAGCATCCCACATACACGTGGGTTGAGAATGATCATCTCTCAGAGAAGGAAGTTTAATGTGCTCCTTCTGGGCTCCTTAGTACACAACTCCAGCAAGTTGAAGGAAGTGGAAAGTGACTCTGGATGATATAAGCAGAATAATAATTTACTGAACATATAGTTACCTTCCAGAATTACCATGAAGGTCAGGGAATTGGTAACTGGGCTCAGAAGACAGCAGCAAACAAGGGAAGTAGCCATTCCATACACTGGTACAGATTTGGTGCCTAGAGGACAGCACTTTGACAACCACGTGCTAGGGTAGCTTCAAAAAACTAGATGCTGCTTAATGCGAAATTTATTCTTCACTGATTGTAGCTTTTTTGCATCTCTAGCAGCAGACTCAAATCAAACCCAGGCTATGTGAGTAAGATTGACCAAACCTAAGTCAAGCACCTGCTTCTTAGCTGTCAGTTTTATTAGATAATTGAATATCCAGACTTTAAAAATTCTAAGTAGAAATACCCTCTGCCCACTTTCAGGACTTGTAAAATAGAGACTTTCCAAACAGAAGAGCAAGAGTTTGGATGCTGGGCAGCAAACAGAAAGTACAGATGTCCTCTACAGTTCAACTCTCTAGCTAGCCAACACCCTAGTTTATGAAATTGTTCCTATCTGGTGTAATGCATTTACCCCCATACAGGTGGAGCATCTTTTATCTGAAAATCTGAAATCCAAAATGTTCCAAAATCCAGAACTTTTAGAATATCAACATGATACCCAAAATGTTTTGGATTTTTCATCATTTCAGATTTCATATTATTAAATTGGGGATATTCAAACAATAGTGTGTGGATATTCCAAAATCCTAAAAACTTTGTAATTTAAAATGGTTCTGATCTCAAGCATTTCAAATGAGGAATATTCAACTCTTATTTCTAAAACTTCACCCTTGCCAAAGGGAGAAAACTTGAAAATCTCATTATTTAGGATCTGTAGGTGATGTAATTCTTCTGATTCCGTCATGGTCCTGTTTCCATATTCCTTTCTGGACTCAACAAGATAGTCAATCATTTCCAATACATGTTATCCGACACGAAAGCATAAAGGAATGAAAAAAGAATTAAGTTAATAAATTTAAAAGCTAGCCTAAGTAATTATGTATATATCGCTGCAAGAAAGGAAGAATGGATAGAAATTAAAGGGTTATGGCATTTATATTTATGACTAGTCACCTGGCCATAGTTGGTATTTATGACTTATTTCTGCCGATCTCCATTGCAAATTATTATGACTTCAGCTGATCAGAGTCTTTAATTGATAAGATGGCCTGACCTCCATTTCTGAGTGTTTGGGCATCAAAGGGAATACCCAATACTCCCTCCTGTCCTCATTGTATAATAGAATCTATTTCTCCTTGATGCCCAGTATCAATTACCAAAGCCAATACTGTAATCCACTTTGACCTGTTCACCTAAAGGCATCAGGAACTCATAATAGCCAGGTGGCTGTCCCCAGTCCACAATTCAAGGAAAGCACATTTGTATAGAAGCATTGACTTCTAGAACGCTCCAACACCTGAACCAGCAGCTCCTAGATTGAGAAAAGAAAACATATGTTTTTTAACTGATTCATTTAAAAGGGGCAATGAACATACCCTCATCTCTTGGCACTTGAGCCCTTATGTAGGCTATCGAAAAACATTAAACTACATCCTGTATAGATCATTTATTCAGAAAATGTGCACATCGTACAAGATAGCACCTAAATCTCATAATGTTCAACCTCTGTTAAGGTGCCATAACAGAGTTTTCAATAAACCATTCCACCATTCTATTGAGGGAACATTTTCCATACAGGAAATAGAGTATATGGTCAAACCGATAAATCCTAGAAGCTCGTTACTTTACTTCTCTTACTATGAGTCCACTCCTCATTTGTGATGCCACAGACTGAGATGATGATGTACAGGCACTCAGGAAGTTCAAGGATGGTGGTGTTGAGAGAAAGAGCAAACCTACAATGAGAGTTTGCTCCCTTCCATGACCAAAAGGGCTTAAGAGCTCAAAATATAAATTATAAGATCTACAGTGAAAGACTAAAGGCAACTTGTGGACATAACATTCTTGAGTCTGTAGAAGTATCAAACTAACCTTAAAATAAAAACTAAAAATATCTAACTTCAGATAAAGGAAAGGGAGGTCCTGGAATTTGGGGTATATGGAATATGTCATTTCTTTTCATGTTTTTCCTGAAAATGGGACTTAGTTGGACTTGGAAACATAACTTTTATTCATTTATTTGTTTAACAAATACAGATTGTACAACACATGTGAAATATGTGTGTGTGTGTGCGCACATGTGTATGTGTAAAGGAGTTCAGAGAAGAGTAGTTTTGGAATAGGGATAAAAATCTGTGGGCAATTTGCCTATTGATAGTACCTGAATGGGTATGAAAGAGATGACCCAGGAGAGAAGAATACACATTTCTGTCTTAACCTTGAGGAAATACAACATTCAATGAGATTAATAGACGTCTAGGATCTTCCATGGCCCCAGAAAACATCCAACTTATATATATAACAAATGAAACCTCATTTAAAAACAAGGATAATGTGGTATATTATGAAAAAAAAACACAAATAAGGTTACATAATGGATAATGAAGAAATGCAGCACAAAGAAAAAACTGAAGGTTGAAATAATTCTAGGTGCTTTCAGTCCTACTCGAGGGAAGGTCAGTCTGTTTTGCTTTATTTAGAGAAAAGTGCTCTCCATACTGGAGCAATTTATCAGTTTATGATAGTTCATAGAAATGATGTGTAAGGATTCCTAACCACATATTCTCCAATCCTATGTAGGCAGGAGACTGATGGGACAAAGACAGACTTGGAGAGGAGGGACTTCTTACATCGGAGTCTGCAAAAAAGAAGACAGGTGCAGGGGTGTAAAAATGGACACACCACAGGGAAGGAAAAAGAGAGAGGGCAGGCTGGATGACTTGGTTGGTAGCAACACCTGATGGACAAGATGGGTTATCGGCTAAAATAGGGGCTTATGGGAATGAGGAAATTTGGTTGGTTGACAAATAAGAGAAATGAGACATACAACTGGCGGAGAACAAATAAAGGAATGTGCAGATGAGGTCTGCATTAGTTAAGTGACCATAAGTTTTAGATAGTATTGCTTATGCAAACTTAAAGTAAGACTGCCTTGATTAATTAATTAATTATTTTCGTATTGAGGATTGAACCCAGGGATGCTTTGTCACTGAGCTACAACCTCAGATCTTTTTATTTCTTATTTTGAGACAGGGCCTCACTAAGTTGCTGAGGCTAGCCTCAAACTTGCAATCCTCCTACCTCAAGCCTTCCAAATCACTGGGATATCATGCATGTGACACAGTGCCCAGCTAAGACTGCTTTAATAATGTTAGCAGTACATCAGCTTATAATGATTGCCACTCCAACAATCAGTTATTTAAAATGTTTTAAACTCGAGCATTGGATGTCTATCTATTATCAAACATCTAAAATTTTACTTCAGAACCAGTTACTTTTGGTGATGAAGACAGGTCTCAAGTTTTCTCCATTGATCTAAAATAACCAACTACTCTATGGATCTTCCCTAAATAAATCGGAGAGCCAGACAGAGGCTGTAAAAAAAATCTGTGACATAAATTAACATTGCCATTAATAATTCTCTACTCTTTTTGTTCTCTGTCAACAGTCTGGATACCTGCAAGCAAGAGCCCCATCATAACATACCAGAAAGGGGGAGTCTTCCCATTCAGAAGGAAGATTAAGCCATGCTGATGATCTTAGAAAAATTTTGTCAGTGCTTCTTGGCCCCAAAATTAAATCAAGCCTAGGAGAAATATGGGATATGTTTGAGTGCAGTCAACGGTTAAGTAAAATATCTGGTCTCATCCAGCACTGCACATCTCTGTCCTAAGCAACATAAACTTTCTCCTATAGACCTGGGTACTGTTCTGGAGCCTCCTGGAACTTGATTTTCTTTTTCTAAAGAAATGTTTCTGGTCCCTAAAGCCAGAATTTTTTTTTTCAGAATGTTAATACTGCCTATTTTTGTAGAATACCCATTAGGCAAGGAATTCATCGATGAACCCATTTTCTAAGGTATTCAAGTGTTGTTGTTTTGAGACTGTTAAATAAAAAATCCATTTTCAGATATGCATTTTTCCAAGAAGCTTTGCAGGAAATTATTGAATTATATCAGCACACTGTGTTTTCCTACATGTTTTTCCAGCCAGTCTCTCCATTAGTGAAATCAACTTGAACAGTCGACAAAATATTTCAAGGAGATAGCAGAATTTTAATATTGGCTAATGAAACTAATTTCTTGATTCATCTATTTGCTTTTTCCAAGGGCATCCAAGTAAACAGGCTTTCAAAAAAATTAATATGTTGTCTTCACTTTATTAAATCAACTCAGAGATTAGCCAAAAGCATTGCAAAAAGGAAGTCCAGTTATACCCTATCAACCCTGCTGAGCAACGAGACTGAATCCACTGTTTGAAGCTCATCAAAAAAGCAGCAGCCTGATTAAGATACATATGACTTTGCCAGAAAATGGAATTTTAGCACTGATTTGCTCTCAGTGAAGGTTTATGCTCCTTGTCTGCTCCTTTTCATTGGATTGGCAAGTATTTGCATCCTGTCTGGACATTGCCCTTAAGAACTTGTGAATGTCACCAGTATTATTTTGAATTCCTCTTCATAAAGATTGTTCTTAATGGTTTAAACTTAAGTGGTTATGTTTATGTACTGTTATGTGCTTATTATTTATTCTAGAATCTTATGTTAATACTTACTAATATATTTTTTAAATATTTAGTTGTAGATGGACACAATGTCTTTATTTTATTTATTTATTTTTATGTGGTGCTGAGGATTGAACCCAGTGCCTCATACGTGTGAGGCAAACGCTCTGCCACTGAGCCACAACCCCAGGCCCTTATTAATATATTTTGAAGTTAAAATATATAAACTATATTTGCACTGAAGGAATCATCATTCCCTGTTCCTTTCTTTCCATCACTCCTGATTTCTGAATTATTTAAACTGCCTCTGCAGGGAGAGTGCTGGTACTCCTCAATAAAA
>PVHX01017060.1:0-41246 GCA_004024805.1 Geosciurus inauris | reverse complement strand
GATGCAAAATGAATAAGTTAATGTCGGGTAAACTGAAAAAATATCTACATAATTTTTCTAGCAGCTCCAAGTTGGCTTAATAAATGTCTGTCACATTAATTTGAATGAGTTTACTTTTCAAATTTATGAAGTTAATAAATATATAAGAATTAAATTCCTGGACTTAACACAACTTGAAATAAAATATTGGATAATTCTAGAATGTATTGTTCACAAACAAAATGAATTTTAGCAAAAAGTGAATAATGAATATCCTATTATATAAACATTAGTAAGAGCTGTGCAACGAAGTCAGTGCATGAGGAAGAAATTTCTGTTTCAGAACCAAAGGCTATTAAGGCATGTGTGTTTATGTAAATTTCATTTCTTCTGATGAGAGCTCTAACTGCATGCATTTAAAAAGCTAAGTTAGAAAATTTAACATTTTCTATGAAGAGAATAAATACCCTTCTGTGGAAAGGTGACCTTTAACCGATTCTGAAATAAACACTGAAAAATGTTATTCAGAATTAAACAAAAATCACTTTTGGCAGGTTAAGGAATTCACAATTAATATTAGATGATTTGGTTTTTGAATGTCAGCTAATTCTTAATTTATTATAAACTTACTCTTGAGAGAGAATGCCTAAATGAAAGTTATAGCATCAATATTGCTTTTCTATATCAATTTAACAACACATTAACAATAAATGTGCAGCTGGTATTAGTAGTTACGTCCTTTGAAACACATTGCCGTGGAGAAATTATTGAAGCATTTAATCAAATGCTAACAAGGAGCCTTGGCCACAAATGGAAGGTAATTTATTTTCATGAAAACAACTATATAAAATGAGTCTTACTAACTCTGTTTTCCACAGACCATATATATATATATTTTTTCTCACTAGAGGTAAGAGCTGACCTTTGATCTTAATGATTTTCTTCAGAAAGAGGACAAATATTCATAGACAACACACATGAAGAACAGAGTAGCATTCAAACCATATTTAACTTAAAAATCCCACATTAGAATAAGCAAAGCTACACTAATCATGCATATTAGTTGAATCTAAAATGTCAGTAATTAATAGAAACCAGAATTTTAAATCAAAAGCAAAATTAAGATCTGGTTCAGTGTTTCCTTTCACTTACTTCCTTTAATGACCCCATATTAATGAAAGGAAAAACACTGATCATTTATCTATTTTTAATATTAGTAATTTTTTGGTTTCTCACTATAAAAGCAAATACATGCTTATTATAGAAAAATTATAAAATATAGAAGAAGTAGAAAGAAGAAAGTAAAGACAACCCTTCATTCCATCATCCCAAAAAACCTTAATTAAAATTTCATTCCTAGGGGCTGGGGTTGTGGCTCAGCAGTTGAGCGCTTGCCTTGCATGTGTGGGACACTGGGTTCGATCCTCAGCACCACATAAAATAAATAAAGGTATTGTGTTCATCTACAACTAAAAAAAAATTTTAAAAAATTAAAAAATTAAATAAAATTTCATTCCCATACTTCCAAATATACAAACATACATACATACACAATAATAGGGTTTTCTAGCCTATTCTCACAGTGTAGATAAATGTGGGAAACCTCTGACCCAGGATTAACCCTTCATAAATGGGTAGCAAACTGATTTGACATGAAACTTTTGGGGCACTGGCATACTGACTACTATATGATAAATGGTGCAAAATCTGTTTGGAGGCATTGAGAATGTTTGCAGAGGTCATCCTGTTAGTCAACTTTTTATTGTTAGGACTGAAATACTTGATAAGAACAACTTAGAGGAGGAAAAGTTTATTTTAGCACACAGTTTCAGAGCTTCAGTCCATGATCAGTCAACTCCATTGCTCTATGCCCAAAGTGAGGCAGAACATCAAGGCAGAAGGGCGTGGCAGAAGAGCACTTCACCTATGCAAGCCAGGAAGTAGAGGGAGAAAGGGGTTGCAAGGAAGATGAACCCTTCCAGGGCACAGCCCCAGTGATTCACCTCCTCCAGCCATACCTCACCTGCCCACAGTTACCACCAAATCAGACGATTCAAACAAGGGTGTACTAATTAGTCTACAGCTCTCATAATCTCATCATTTTACCTCTGCAAATTCCTGCATTTACACAAAAACTGTTGGGGGACACCTCACAGCCACACCATAACACTTATGCAATATTATTTCTTCATTTACTAGTTACAGCAAACATAAACAAGCATCCCTGGACTGGGTAGTGAGTTCAGAGCAGAGTCCAAACTGCACTGAGGCTCTACTCTAGGCTTGTCTTAGTCTATTTTCTATTACTATAACAAAATACCTAAGACTGGGTGATTCCTAAAAAATAGAGGTTAACTTTGATTCATAGATCTGGCCGTTGGAAAGCCTGGGGAGGCCTTCGTGCTACTTCATCTCATAGTCGAAAGGAGAAGGGTAAGCATAACATATTCATGAGACAAATCCTGAGAAGCAGCTTCACTTTATAACAACCAACCCTTAGAGTAATTTGTCCAGTTAATGGCCTAATCACCTCACAAGGGCCCACCACCTCTTCATACTGTTGCACTGAGAACTAAGTTTCAATATGAATTTGGGAAGAGATAAGCCATACCTGAACCATAGTTTTGTGTTTTCAGAAATATTATTTTAAATGATGTATAGGCCCTCATTATTTCTACAGAGGATCTGTGATTCTTAATGTTCTTTCTGAAATGTGAACTGGCAAATAAAATTTCCTAACATAAGAAAAAAGCCGTCTCTCATGCTCTCTACTAAAGCCTCCCCAGAGTATGGAATAGCAACATGGCTACAGATGAGACATGATCAAGAGCCTCAGGAAGATCATCCATGGAGTGGTAATTACACCTATAGTGCATAAAGAAATATTGTTTGTTATCCAGATTATTTATTAAGTTGCAACAAGGAAATCTGTTCTATTGACAAGGATATAACTAAATGTGTTCAACAGATTCTTCTAACTAAACAACAATTGAACAATTTACTTATCAACCATATTAAAGTATGAAGCAAAGAGCTAACAAACATGAAAACAGAAAAGACTCCAAAAGGAAACAATAGCAGGCTCACAAATCCTAAGAAGCACACATCAGAATGCCTACATGTGTAAAATACTCACATACGGAAAATTACACCCATACCCATGTATAAAAGGGACCTGATACACCAGGACTTGAAAGACTTCTGAGTCAACTATTTTTACATTCTATTGTGCACGGAATGTCTCTTTAATGGAAATATTGAAATACTCCCTTTTTTTTTCAAACGTACACTTAATAATCTTGGTTGTGTTATAGATATTTTGTTTCAATATGCCTATGAATAAGATGATATCTTTGTGAATTTGATATGAAGAAGAGAAAACGTGATGATTTGCCTAAATGCCCACAGGAGTGTTCTAGTTCTATATGTGCTTAGCAACAATACCACCTTACTGAATGTAAAAGATTGTGTTCACTACACAGTATTTAGTTATAGAGAAAATTGTAATTACTTGTGTGACAGTAGTATGATAGCTTCCTACGGTTGTTTTGGGTAATAATTTTACATGAACAAACAAAAGACGACTACATATGATTGAAGGCTAGGACCAAGAGCTATTTAATTTAAAATCCCTCAGGATCCAGCATAGTTTTAGGTAAATATATAAATGATTCTTTAAGTGTAAGAGTAAATTAGTAAGCATTTTAAAGACATTATGGTGTTTCTTTGTAAATCTGGCCTGCCTCTAGAGGTTCAAGGGGATCACTGGACAAGGTGGTCTCCTGCCTTAAAATTCTCATTTCAACCTATGCAATGTAAATAATCTAAAATTAATTTGTGAGGTTACAGCTGTTTTTTTCTCTGTATCTTCAATTTCTTTGTCATTCTGATATATATAAAGTTTACTCGCTTTCAAAATATAGTCCCCATTTTTTCTTTTCTCTTCTGTCAGTTATTCATTCCATAGACTGATTCTCTTCATTCATTCATTGGTTTCTTCCTCCTTCCCTCCCTGTTTCTTTCGATCACACACATTAATGATTTCTAAATATATTTACATTAAGCTATTAAGAATAGCTAGAAAAACAGGTTTTGATAATACAAATTTTTAACTTGGATGTATATTCAAGTTTGTGGTTTCTATAAGGTATACAATAGTGCCCTCTAATGCCATTTTTTAAAAAATTGTACCACAATTGTTTTTTCAGGGTGCTAATTTTTATCCACTTAGGAACCCCATCTCAAAGAACAAAATGGTATAAAAATAGTTTAGTTTTTAAATAAATACATTATTAGGCAATACTTAAAAACTCTTCCTGGTTATATTGTCAGCTTTGTTATTTTTGTGGCTTGAAATTCATCAATGTCTAGCACACTTAATAGAGATGCTTAATAGTGAAATGATGAATTGAAAGCATCATAATAATTAAAATATTAGTTTATATATTAATATATGTACATTATCAACATAATTGATGCATTTTCAGATTTTTCTGCCTTCAAGATTCCATAAACATTGCTTTAATAAGTGTACTTTAAGGGTATAGTTATTAATTTCTTTGTTGCTTTTAAATTTTTCTCACATAAAATTATGTTACTTACCTAGAGACTAATAATTGTATGTAATTTCATTCATTTTAGAGCTTATAAGTTTTCCATCCTCACAAAAATCTATAAATGTATCTTGCTTTAATACTAATAAAGAAAAGAGTAGACTTATAATTTTACATAATAATTTCCTCAAATATTGGGGACACTACAAATTTTTCTAATATAGTAATAGTGAATAGTCATTTCTTTTTGTCCAAACCTAAAATAACACACAAAACTGATGCTGCTCAGTTGTGTAAATAATTAGAGATCTCAATATTTTCTCATAAATTTCCCTAAGACTGTCTTGAAAATGAAATACTAATAGGAATTAAATATTTGAACTGGGTAATGGAACAAAGAAATGTAGACATAAAAATATATTTGATCTTAACCAAAAGACTGAGAAGTAATGAGGTAAAAATAAAACAGGATTATGAGTACATTAGAAATTTGAGTCTATTAAATAAGTATCAAGGGTCAACAACACAAAGTTACTAAGCAGAGAAAGACATTTTGAAAGTGATACCAATTCTTTAATTTGGTTATGGCAGGGATGAACAATGAAAATTTAAAAATGTCCTAAACAGAAAAATGAAGATTTAAGAAAAAGGAATTCACCCTGCGTATGAGCTGCAATATATCTTGGAAAGAAAAACTTAAACACTTCACTCTTACTGACAGATTTTGAATTAGTTGCAAACTCTGTGGGAAAAGATCTTGGTGTCATCATAGACAGATCAATGGAAACATTTCCTCAATATTTTTCACATTTCAGATCTCATCACTAGCTCAAGACATTGTTCTCTGCCGTATTATGCCCCAGCTTCTGTTAATGTGAAGTTTCAACATCTGGTCTACATGATGTACTGGACAGGCTTTGCTCTGGAGGATGCCATAATATGCCTGAGACACTCTCCCTTGGCCTCCTGCATTCCTCCTCCCTCCCCATATACCCCTTTTCACAGAGAGTCCTGAGATTCCTTGTCCTAATCACTACAGGGCCAAGTACCAGACAACCAGGGACATTACTCAGAATGAAATTACTCAGACCATCTAAATCTAAACTCACTTGCCTCACCTCTTGCTTCCCACAGACACCACAATAAAAGCTTTTGCCTGTGCCCCGCTGCCCCATTGACCACAATGTGCTCTAATTCCCTATGTGCTCTGCTCTCTTCTCTCTTCTTGGGAACTATGAGTAACAAACTGTTTAACAGCTACAGCAACTGTTAGCAATGTTGGCCATGCTCTACTTTACAATTTTTATTAAAACACCATGTTCCAAAGTACATGTCTCTTAATTTTTTTTAGGATTTTCATTTAGGCTCTGGTTTTAGTTTCAGATCAGATGCCCATGGATAAGAAATACAGACCATTTAGGTTCATTTCCTTTCTGTAAATTAACATCACTATTATATAGCAAAAGCCTACTAATTCAGAGTTCAGGTTTGTTTGTCCTTCCCCCAGCCCAGTACATTTTCATTGAGTATAATGTATTTTCCATCTCTGCAAGTTCTGTTAGGTCTTGTAAAAAGCATAATTTGTCTTTTCATTATGCTGATAATTTTATCTACCTTCCAGAGCATACAAGCTATATTTTAATAACTCTTCTAACATACTTCTCTTTTATTTTCATAATCCTCTACACTTATTGATGTGTTTGTGTTCATTAATTTTTCTTTTGGTCATGACTCACATTCTCTACTTCTTTGCAATCTTGAGCATTTTTTAAATAAATGCTGAATATAGAGAATTTTATGTTTTTGTTGTTGCTGTTATTATTGTTATTGTTGATTTGTTTGTGTTTTATTGCAATATTAGGTATTAAGCCCAGAGGTGCTCTGCTACTGAGCCACATCCCTAGCCATTCCTCCTTTTTTAATTTTTTTTTCAAACAGGTCTCAATAAATTGCTGAGACTGGACTTGAACTTGCAATCCTCCTGCCTCAGACTCCCAAGTAACTGGGATTACAAGTGGTGCTACCTCATCCAGCTGAGAATTTCATGTTTGTATTTTTTTTTTTTTTTGGTATCAGTGATTCAACTCAGGAGTACTCAACCACTGAGCCACATCTTTAGCCCTATTTTGTGTTTTATGCAGAGACAGGGTCACACTGAGTTACCTAGCACCTCACCTTTGCTGAGGCTGGCTTTGAACTCACAATTCTCCTGTCTCAGCCTCCCAAAGTGCTGTGATTACAGGCTTGTGCCACCACGCCCAGGTAGAGAATTTCATGTTTTGACTGCTGTATAGAATTGTAGTTTTTACACAGTGTTAGTTTTGTGGTGTTGTTAAGTTCCTCAGGATCAATCAGAAACCTTCTGAGCTGGTTTTGGGGTCAAGCAGTCTTTTGTCTGTGGCTAATTGGGCCTCAATATTAGGGTGAGAACTCTGCCTGATACTTCATGTTTCTAAGTTGTTCCTTCTGTGGCAGATGAGAAAAATCAAGCCTGTCTCTTAGTGAATTCAAAGAATCATTCTGCATTAAAGTCTGTTATCAGAAAATATGAAAATTCTCCAACCTGTTTTAAGATTTCACTTTAAACCTAAAAAAGTTAAGGTTCAGTAAGTTAAGCCTCAAATAAACATTAAAAATGTAAAAATAAAGATCATGAAAGAAGTGAATAAAACAGAGAGAAATCAATTGCTCTTCTTTAAAAACAACAACAAAAGCCTGACCAAACTAATCAGGACAAAAAGAAAGAAGACAGGAATTTCCAATATCAGGAATAAAAGATAAGGAGGCATTAGTGCATATAATGCATAAGAACTGACAAAATGTTTAATAGAAGAAAATATAGAAAACAGAAATAGATTCATAATGTCTATGATATATATTTTTAACAAAGGAGCATGGTAATTTATGGGAGAAAAAAATGAGTTTTTCAACAATAGTGCTGGAATATTTAGATAGTGATATGTTAAAACGAGAAAAAATAGACACGAACCTCACCTCATACTCAAAAATCTACTTGAATAGAAATGGACATCAATGTCAGAGATAAAATTCCAAAAGTTCTAGAAGAAAATGGCAGACATATCTGTAGTTTTGTGTTTCACAAAGATTTCTTAAATTGAACACAGAAAACATGAAAATGTGAAAAATGATGTCAAATTGATTCAAAATTAAACATGTACACTCTTCACAAAATACTGCTAAGAAAATGAAAAGAGGAGCCATCTACCCAGAGAAAATATTTGCAAAGTGAGAGAATTCACTGGCAGCGGAGCTTGCCTTCATGAGATGTTAAAGGAAATTCTCCACACAGACCTCAGATGGAAGAAAATCTACACAAAGTGATGAGCTCTACTATTTCCGGTGGTTCCTGCCCTTTCTCAGACAGTTCTTTCTGTATGTGTGGAAATCAACACTCAGCCAGAGTCTGAGGCAGCTCTTCTCTGTTCCTCTGCCCTCAAATGTTAGCCATCCTCACTTCCCATACTGTGATCTCTAGCTCCTCAAAGGAGTGAGACACTGGATTTTTCATAATTCTTGTAAGCACCTCCTAGATATAAGGTCCCACAGCCTTGAGACTCACTCTGTATCTCTTCTCTCAGAGATCACAGGTCCCTACTGCCTGTTGTACAGGTTTAGAAAATTCTTGCATCACATATTTTGTACAGGTTTTCTAATTGTTAAAATATCAAGGTACATTTTGAACTCTGTTTTTCCAATTGGTCAGAAGGAGAAGTTGGCATCTCTGGGTTTTAATAATATATTGAGAAATCAACCTTAACAGTGAAATAAACTTTTATCTCTGACTTTCTAGAGATATAATTTTTAATATATTAAATTGGATCCAAGATTAAAATGTGTTTAGGAATTATAATTAATTTTATATTTCATAAAATTTAAATATAAAAATTTTACACATCATTCATATTTTCTCCAATTCTAAATATAAACAAAACTTTGACAAAATATGTAATAAATTAAAACACAAAAATACTCTCAACATCTTTCCAATACTTCAAACAGTAAAATCTTTGAATGAGTTCTATAAATGAATTCCTCCATCTTACCAATGAAATACTAAAACTGAAATGTGTTTACACTATAAACTATGCTTAAAGTCTCACTCTATGTAACATGTTTAAGTTAATGTGCTAACTATAGAATATGTAAACTTAGAACTATTTTCATTGTGACCTTACTACATAGAAGGACATTGGAAAGCATAATTTGAAAGCTTCTTAGAAAACCTTTTCTGTGCTAGATTGGACCGATTCTTTTTATCCTCTGAGAATATTTCTCTATAGAAAGCAAAGGCCTTCATAATTATTCCACTGACTTCACAACTGCTTTAAAAGCAGTATTAAATGTTCAATTTATTTTTCATAAATATGGATGAACATAATAGTATTTTCTCTCACTAAACTATATTTTCAAAAATAAAAGCAAAGCACATTTGTCTCCTCTTTACCTTTTCTTTCCTAAGTTCATCCAACATTGGGCCCAAAATACAATCCAATAAAGGTCACTTGAACAATAATACTTTTCAACTTTTAAATAACTTCAAACTTCAATTTCTCAAGTTAATGAAATCACTTAGAAAATGGGGAAAAATAAAAATCACTGTTTCTAGAGAACTTAATTTCTATGAGACCCCATGGTATAGCATACTATAAACGCATTTGCTCAGTCTTCTCTGCACAATCTATTGAGTAGGCATCTTCACATTTCAAAAGGAAACTAAGATTCAAAGAAAAGTTCACATGGAATTTTCCAAGGTCACATAGCTAGCAATTGATAGATAGTAATAATGCCTTGGTTTCCATCACATCAATGCATCAACCCATTGCTAAATTTTTAAGAGGAAATAGTTGCTTTATATAATTTTGACAATTCCTTAAGCACCCATGTGTCAAAACATCTCTCTACACAATGAAACATGAATATTCTCATGCAAAGTTCAAAGCAACACCAAACTATCATGTACACCTGATGTGTGTGTCATGCATTTATAATTTTCTGTAAACACATGAGAACATTTTGTGAGATACCCATTAAGGCATGTTAAGTCATGGAAATTATGCCAGGTTCCAATGGAGATATTAATATTTTAAAATTAACTGGATACTTTATGTCATCTAAAAATCATCTGTGAATAACTGTGTTTTTAGATAGGATGTTTGCGTGGTTCCTTTTATTTTTATTTTTTAATTTTTCTCAAAAGTTGCATTTTAATACATGTTATCAAACATAACAGAAAAAAACAAATTTTCAGAAGCTGTACACACTGTTCACTGAAAACATTTGTTGAGGCAAATAGAAAAAAATTGTTACAATCGTAATTTTTCTAACTTTGCACAAAATTATAAGCAGATTACATTCTTCATATTAAACACCTTTATATGCACTTTAAATGAACTTGCCTGGTTCCTTTTATATGCTGAAAACAAGTATATGGATGTCAAAGATGATTATTATACATTATTAAAGAAAAATATCTTCAGGGAAGATTATCATCATAAGATCTGTTAACACATGGGGATTCATCTGTGAAGTAAATGTGTTTTCCTTCTTAACTATTCAAAAGTGACTTTGATACCCAGAGAATATATTTACCTCTAACTTGGTCTTTAAAATAAAATTTTTCTCTTTTTTCAGTTGAAAGACAACAGTACCCAACTGGTACCTCAATGTTAGGAGTTTTTGTTTTCACTATTCAATATTACATTAAATTAATTTTATGAAATTAGTAATGAAAATTGAGAATTGCTTGCTTCCAAATATATGGCTGCACGTTGTGGTCCATTCTCTCTGTGTCTCTCTCTGTATATGAATTAATCTTCTCAGCACCATATATATGTATTTGCATGAACTTATACACTCACAGACATAAAATCATGCATGGAATCAAATTTACCACAGATAGCTAAACAATATTCATATCATATGAAAAACACTCTTAATTTTAGTAATTTCAAGAAAATTTAAAATTTAAAAAATTGTGTACAATCCATGGTATTACAACTTTAATTGAAATAACAGATCGGTCCACAAGTTATCCAATACTATGACAATTTGATATGAAAAAATAATATGTTGGTGGATATTTTAAAAACCTCATTCTTTTCATATTTTAAAAACCTCATTCTTTCTCATGCACATTCTTTTCATCTTTGATAAAATTCAAATTTCTATTTGCTAAGATTAGTGTCACAATGATACATGAGATAGATAATTTTTCCTCAGTTTTCTTTGGACATGTTCAGAATGCCTCAGAACTTTCAATTTTCCAGACTTCTTTGATATTATCAGCAGATTCAAAAGTCATGTCCCAAACTTCATACATAACTTCTATTCAGCAAATGAACTCAGTTATCCATACTGCAGCACAATCACCAAACCAAGACACAAGATGAGAGAGAACATCATGTAAAATGCCATTATTGACCTGATTCACAAATTCAAGCCAGGCATACTCCATATAGTAAGCCAGCCCTTTATTTCTAAGCATACACACACACACACACACACACACACACAAATCTACAATTCACATGAAAAGTCTGTGCCAATTCTTAATTGGGCTGCAAAACTAAGAGATTTGTACATGGAAAAGTATTAGAGATTTTTTTAAAAGCTGTTGTTAATCTACTTTAAAAAGTAATTTTTAAACAGTGCTTGTATTTGTGTAGTACATTGGTGATGTGAAGGCAGAAGAGAGTGGGTGACAGGTGACCACTTCTACAACTTCTGTCCTTCTATTGAGCAGGTATTACTTACCTTAAAAGACTGAAACGTTTGTATATCATGGGTCTCTGTGAAGTGCTCAGGAGATCAGAGTCCTTCCATCCCATGATCTGATTTTCATTCTTTAATCTTGTACTTCTGTGACATTGGTTATACAGATGATTTTAATCTATGGAGCACCCATGGCTCTCCAAATGGTTTCCTAATTCTTTCCATCTTGAATCTTGCATTCCTTTGGAGCCACATATTTAGGCTTTTCTCTTAGGAAGGAGACTTCTACAAAAAGTCTCTGGATTAAATATTTATCAATTCCTTTTTCTTCACTATTCATGTTACACCTACATAGATTTAAATGATTTGTATTGAATAACTACAAAAATAATCTACTGTTAATTTTATCCAGACTTAACTTCATTAATTAATCATATTTGAGAAGATGCTGTCTTGATCCTTAATTAGCACAGTACATTTCCCCAAGGAACTCTCCAAATACTTATTTGGGTTTACATTCTTCTTGTCTTTAATACTAGATGTTTTCTTTATTCATTCATTCTATAAATATTCATCAACATGCCCAGTGCCTACTGCTCACCAGATATTATTCTCACACCTTAGATAGATCAATGGATAAAAGGTAGATATATTTCTTCTCTCATGTAAGTTAAAAAGTATATATTTCAATAGAAGTTGAAGAATACTAAAAAAAATATAAGTAAAAGTAGTGGATCTGGGGATTATTGGGAGAGGGGTGATTTTTCAAAGGTTGGTTACAATTGGCTTCACTGAGTTGGTCACATTTGAGCAAAGACTGAAGGACAAAGAGACAATAGTGTAAATACCAGGCAAGTTTGGTGAGAAGAGGTAAAAAGGGGAAAGATTCTGGAAGGGCTGGATCTTCTGAAGCCTCAGAGGTCATTATAATGACTTTAACCTTTCCTTTATCATGCCACTGGTATATTTAAAATAGAGACATGACATGATATGAGTTTACATTTTAAAAAACTTACTTCTGGTATTTTGAGAAACAACTGTAAGGACAAAGCTCAAAGCAGGGAGAGTTAGACAGGAGACTCATAATGATCCAAGTAAGAGATTATAGTAGCCTGATTTAAGGTGAGTGGTAGAAGATGGACTAAGAGACCATCTCTGGATTTCTGAAGCATGCTCATGGTATAGCCAGAGGTTACTTGAAGAATGAGATGGGGTAGGTAAAAGAAGGAGACGAGGCAAAGAGGACATCAAGGCTTTTGCTGAGTAACTAAAGGATGGAGAGACAAATAGAGCTATTTTAGAGGGAAAATACTATCAGGATCTTGGGACAGGTTAAGGGTGTCTGACATAGCCATGCCAACAAGCTGATGCTAAGCACACAGCCTGTATATTGCAGTTTAGGGAAGAGGTTCCATAAAGAGAATGGAATTTGTTTCTCAACTTAACACATGACATTTCAAGTCCTGAACATGCTTCAGAATGTCCATTTTTCACATACTCATTTCATGCATACATTTCAAAAGATCGCCTTTTCTGAATCTTACGATTCTTAATAATTTAAAGTGCTTGAATATTAAAATATAAATTTCTAAAAGATTAGCAGAGGATTCTGGGAAGATGTCAGAGTAGAGGAGGTAGCACGCCAACTTGCACCATGGCCTGAGACCAAGGTAGCAGATACATAGCTTCTCAGTGAAAGAGGGATTTCACTGGGATTTGATACTGGATGCTGCAAGCAACTTGGGGACTCAGATGATTGAATAAAATTTTAAAAAGGAGAAAGCTACTCCACTGGCCACTGCCACTACAGGCAAAGGGTGGGGGACTAGACAAAACCACCTTTCAGATGATGCCATGGCATGTCTCGGTGCAGAGAAATCTGAGATCAAAAACAGTGCCTGAACTTATTTGAACCTTATTTATTTGTGGTAAACAGTGCAGGTCCTTTGATAAACACTCAGGTACTGAATAAGTACTCAGTACTGAATAAGTATTGACCCAAGAGGCAAAAGCCATCTTGTCAGTGCCTCTGCTGTGACATCAGCAGGACTACAAAGATTAGGGAAAAAATAAAACACACACACACACACAAAACCCACACATAGCCACCATATCCCTGCAGGCACCTAGTGTGAGACATAGGTCATGCCTGGCATATTGTGAGAGAAATTGGCATGCAGTGGATTGTACCTAGGGGGACTGCAGTTGGAATGGCAAAGGGGAACCTTTGTATCTGGCAGCACAAATGACCAGCCAAAGCTGTCTGGGACTTGAAGCAGGTGGGGGTGAATACACTCAGGAACTATATCTGAGAAGGCCCAGCTCCTGGGCAAAATTGAGTAGAGAATCATCAACTCCCTGCACCACTACTGGTATTCTTAGGAGATAACCAAACCCACAGAACTGATATTGGGGCAGATCCACCTAGTCTCTCCAAAGAAGACACCTTTCAACCTAGCCCAACAAGACCTGAAGCCCAAATAGGTCTCAGTGCCACTTGCAGGGTCTCCCCTCACAGAATATACTGCAGAAGCAGTATCTGGGGGTGCATAGACCTAGTAAGAAGGGTCTAAATGCAAACCAACTGCACATCTTGACCCATCCCTCTTCATACTGACAAGACGGAAGACTGAGTCATACATCAAACAGCTTCACTCTTAGGCCACACCAACTGGTAACTCAGAGAGCAGTGCAGTAACAGAAAGGGGTTAACATCCTGCACTTCTTGTTCTATCAGTACTTTACTAAGAATAATTGGTATGAAAAACTACTGGGCATAGACATTGATAACTCAGTCCAGTCAAATATTTTGACGACTTCAGTGGAGAATGTCCTTTCAGTCTACACCATGATATGGGATGTTTTTTCTTCTCTTTACACATACACGTACACACATGTTTTCTTTATGTAAAATAGTCTTTAACTTGTTCCTTCTGTGCCTGTGCCTGTGTGTGCTTGTGTGTGTGTGTGTGTGTGGTGTGGGGGTGAGCATTTGCATTCTGGCTGCCCTGATTTTTTCAGGGACATGTATACATACACTTATTTGTCTTGTTTTCTCTCATTTTCAGCATTTTTTAAATGTAATTGTCTTTTCCCAGCATTGTCTTATGAGGATCCGTGCACTGTATTGTGGGTCTTAGCTTGATTTTGTGTGATTTCCACATATTTATTGCTCTTATTTCTCTTTCAATCTGATCTTCTGCTATTGTCCTAATTCTATTGTTCTTTCTCCCTTTCTTCCAATATTGCACTTCTATTTTCCCCTTCCCTGTGTGAACATCACCTGCTACCGTCCCTCTGCATTCCCTTTGTTCACTTTCTGAAACTGGAAAGTCTTTTCTAACTTCCGAACACATTTCTTTTTTCCCCCAATTAACTGTATTTTACCATCATGCACAATTAAATGGTTTATATAACACCTGCCCCACTATGAATGCTATATAATCATTACTGCTTTGGATGATAGAGTTGAAACCTGCTATTTGCTTTAAAGCCAGATCTGGTTCATGGTCATTGTTTTTACTGCTGACAATTACTGAGCCCACCATTCCTATTTATTGGTGGTAATTAATGTTGAAGACTTCATAGTAGTTTCTGGGTACTTAACACTGTTTACTGTTTCTTGTTTGCAAAAGTTGCTACTATCATGTATTTTCCCTTCATTCTGGGAGGTACTGAGGACCCACAGGCACACTAAAAGTTCACAGGCTAGAGAGTCTGCTGCAGAACTAAACATCCCCTCACATTATTCCTACTTAAAGAAGAGAGGAGACAAAAAGCTCCAAGCCATAAACAAAGACCCACATCTACTCCTACATTTGACATCTACTCATAGATCAAAAACAAATAGAAGTTCTAGAACAAATAAGATAACAAGAGGACATACACAGAAAATTAGGTAGAGGAATTAACTTTGATGTGCAAGACCAAGACTTCTAAAAATATGACAAAAAAGATAAACAAATTTCTCCCCCCAAATCTACAATCCCTTAACAAAGAAACCCACTAAAAGTGAGGTGGACAAAAAAAAAAAAACAGAGAAAGATTATGAAAAACTGATTATCAAAATGTTTAATGAATTATTTCTAAGGAAGAAATTAATAGGGCAATTAAAGGAGATAAAGGATCACTTTAATGAAAAATAGAAATAGTGAAAAGAAACCAAACAACTCCAGAAATGAAAGAGAAGATCAATTAAATTATGATCTCAATTGAAGGCATCAAAAATAGATTAGAGCCAGGTGTGGTGGAACACACCTGTAATCCCAGCACTTTGGGAGGCTGAGACTGGAGAATCATGAATTCAAAGCCATCCTCAGCAACAACGAGGCACTAAGCAACTCAGTGAGATCCTGTCTCTACATAAAACACAAAATAGGTCTGGGGATGTGACTGAGTTCAATCCCCGGTATCAAAAACAAAAAACAGATTAGGTAATGTAGGAAATAGAACCTCAGCCCTTGAAGATAGAACTTCAGGCACTGAAAACAGACAATATCATCTTGAATATGCAGAAGGCAGTAAAGGGAAAAAATTATACAACATGACCAGAATATACAAAATTTCTGGGACAACTTTCAGACCCTAGAGTCACTGGGACAGAAGGAAACATAGAGATTCAAACTAAAGACATAAAAAATATTTTCAATGAGATAGTTACAGAAAACTTCTCCCATATCCACATACAGGAGCCTTATAGTAATCCAAATAGAACCAGCCAAATGAGAAGCTCACCAAGACATATTGTAATAAAAGTTCTGAACATAGAAAAAAAGGAAAGAATATTAGAAGCTGTGAGAGAGAAACATACATCAGGTCACATTCAGAGGCAATCCAATAAGGTTCCCTTCTGATTTTTCTACTCAGACTCTAAAATCAAGGAGGGCCTGGAATGAGATATTCCAAATTCTATACAAAAACAACTATAATCCAAGATTATTATACAGAGCAAAACTCAGCTTCAAATTCAAGGAGGAAACAAAACCATTCCATGTCAAGAATAAACTAAAATAATTCATGAGTGCCAAACCAGCACACTACAAAGAACACTCAAAAATAAACTTTGCACAGAAGAACTAAAAAATAATTCCCAAAATCACAAACAGAAAAAATTCATTAGAAGAATAATCCATTAAATTAGAATCTAGACAAGATAAAATGTGTCAAAAAACCAAAATGGCAGAAAAACCACAATCACATATCTATACTAATTGAGAATGTTAAGTCTCAATTCCCCAATTAAAAGACACAGGTTAGGAAAATGGTCAAACAACAAAATCCAACTATGCTATTTACAAGAGACCATCTTACAGGCAAAGACACCCACAAGCTGAAGGTAAAATAATGACAAAAATATTCCAGGCACATGGTCCTGGAAAACAAGCAAGAGTGGCTAGATTGATCTTTCAAACAAACAAAAAAACTAAACAAGGAAGCAATAGAACTAAAAAATACAATTAATAATTTAGATTTCATAGATATACATAAAATATTTTAGCCATCAATGCCTAAATACCCTTTCTTCTCAGTAGCATGTGGATCATTTTCTAAAATACCATATCTTAGGCCACAAAACCAACTCTTAAACAAATACAAAAAATACAGATAATACCTTGCATTCTATCAGATCATAGTGAAATGAAATTAAAAATCAACAATAAGTTAAAAAATAGAAGCTACTTTAACATCTGGAGAATAAATAATATACTATTAAATGATGAATGGATAGCAGAAGATATCAGGGGTGAAATAAAAAAATGCTTAGAGATAAATGAAAATAGTGACACAACATATCAAAATCTCTGGGACACTTTGAAGTCTATTCTAAGAAAAAGGTCCATAGCATGGAGCTCATTTATCAAAAATATAGAAAGACATCAAATGAATAATCTAACAATATGTCCCAAGGCCCTAGAAAAACAAATCAACACCAAAATCAGAAAACAGGAAATAAATTTAAAAAGACCTGAAGTCAATAAAATTGAAATTTTAAAAATTCAAAAAATCACAAAACAAAAAGTTGGTTCTTTGAAAAAATAAACAAAATTGATAAAAGCCAAGTTAACCAAAAAGAAAGCATGAAAAATTCAAATATTAAAGTTTGTGATGAAAAAGGAAATATCACCACAGACACTATTGAAATATAGAGGTTCAGAAACTATTTTGAAAATTTATACTCTAATAAGTCATAAAATCTTGGAGACATCAACAAATTTCTAGAGAAATATAACCTACCCAAATTGAACCAGAAGACTATAGATAATTTAAACAGATCAATTTCAAGCAATGAAATAGAAGGCTCCATTAAAAGCCTACCAATAAAGAAAAGCCCAGGACTGGATGGATTTTCAGCTGGATTCTACTAGATGTTCAAAGAAGAACTAATACCAATCCTCCTCAAATTATTCCATGAAATAGAAAAGGAAAGAACCCTTTCAAATTCATTCTATGGAGCTAGTATCACCCTGCTACCAAAGCAAGACAAAGACACATCAAAGAAAGAAAACTTCACATCAATATCACTGATGAACATCAATACAAAAATTCTTAATAAAATACTGGAAATTGTGTTAAAAAATACATTGAAAAGATAGTGCACAATTATCAAGCAGGTTTCATTCCAGGGATTCAAGGTTGGTTCAACACACAGAAATCAATAAATGTAATTCACCACATAAAGAGACTATAAAGAAATGAATCATGTGATTATCTCAATAGATGCAGGAAAAGCATTTGATAAAATAAAGCATACATTTATATTCAAAACATTGAAAACCAGGAATAGAGTAACATATTGCAACGTTGTAAAACTATATATGTCAAACCCAAGGCCAACATCATTCTAAATGGGGAAAAACTGAAAGCATTCCTTCTAAAAACTGGAACAAGGAAGAGATACTCTCTTTCATCACTTCTATTCAACATAGTTATTTAATAGTCTAGCAGGAGCAATTAGGCAAAAGAAAGAAATTAAATGATTACAAATATAAAAAGAAAAGCTCAAACTATCTCTGTTTACTAATGATATGATTCTATATTTAGAAGGCCCAAAAAACTCCACCAAAAAGCTTCCAGACCTCATTAATGAATTCAGCAAAGTAGCAGAATATAAAATTAACACCCATAAATCAATTGTGTTCCTATATCCAATAATGAATCAGCTGAAAGATAAATCAGAAAAATATACCATTCAAAATATCCTCAAAAAATAAAACAAAAATACTTGGAGTCAATCTGACAAAAGAGGTTGAAGATCTCTACAATGAAAACTATAGAACACTAATAAAAGAAATTGAAGAAGACCTAAGAAGATAGAAAGACTTTCCATGTTCTTGGATAGCAAAATTAATATTTTAGAAATTACCATACTATCAAAAGTGCTATATGGATTTAATGCAATTTCTATCAAAAATTCAAATGATGTTCTTCTTAGAAATAGAAAAAATAGTCATGAAATTCATTTATAAAAATAAGAGGCCCAGAATATCCCAAGGAATCCTTAGAGAGAAAAGACAATATGAGATCTTAAATTATACTACAGAGCTATAGTAACAAAAACAGCATGATATTGGCACCGAAACAGACATGTAGACCAATGGAACAGAACAGAAGACACAAAGACAAATCCACATAAAAACAGTTATCTCATATTATACAAATGTGCCAAAAACATACATTGGAGAAATGATAGCCTCTTAACAATGATGTTAGGAAAACTGGAAATCCATATTACTAGAATGAAACTTAATCCCTATCTCTCACCCTTCATAAAACTTCACTAGAAGTGGATCAAAGATCTAGGTATTAGACCAGAAACCCTGCACCTACTAGCAAAAAATATAGGCTCAATCCTCCAACATGTCAACTTAGGAACCACCTTCCTGAACAAGACTCCCAAAGCGCAAAAAGTAAAACAAAAAACAATAAATGGGATGGTATCACATTAAAAAACTTCACAACAATAAAAACAAATGAGAATATGAAGAGAAAGCCTACAGAATGGAAGAAAATCTTTGCCACCTGCATCTCAGATAAGGCATTAATGTCCACGATATACAAAGAGCTCAAAATGCTTAACACCAAAAAAAAAAAAAGGACCCAATAAGTAAATGGGAAAATGAAACAGACACTTTTCAAAGAAGAAATATGAAGGGTAAACAAATTATGAAAATACGTTCAACATTTCTAACTATTGGAGAAATGTGAATCAATACTTTACTGAGATGCCATCTCGCTCTAGTCAGAATGGCAATTATGAAGACTACAAGTAACAGTAAATGTTGGTGAGCATGTGGGGAAAATGGTACACTCATATATTGTTGGTGGGACTGCATATTGGTGCAACCACTCTGGAAAGCAGCATGGAAATTCCTCAAAAACTAGGAATGGAACCACCATATGACTCCTCAGTACATATCCCACTCCTCAGTACATATCCAAAGGATTTAAAATCAGCATACTATAGTGATGCAGCCACATTAATGTTTATAGAAGCACAATTCACAATAGCTATGCAATGGAACCAACTTAGGTTCCTACCAGCAGATAAATAAAGAAAATGTGGACTATTACTCAGCCATAAAGAAAAATGGCATTATGACATTTGCCAGTAAATGGATGGATCTGGAGACTATCATGCTAAGTAAAATAAGCCAATCCCCCAAAATCAAAGAGCAGATGTTTTCTCTGATATGTAGAATATAACTCACAATAAGGAGTGAGGGGAAGAATAGAAGCTGATTGGATTAGATAAAGGGGACTGAAGGGAAGGGTGGGGGATAGGCATAGGAAAGGCAGTGGACTGAATCTGACATAACTTTACTATGTACATATATAAATAAACCACAATAAATCTCAACAGTGTGTACAGCCCAAAGACGGGGATCCTACTTAGAATATGATAATATTCCATGTTTTTGTAAATATGTCAAAATATACTCTACTATCATGTGTAATTAAAAAGAACAAATAAAAATTAAAAATTAAAAAAAGAACAAGACCTTCTTACCACAACCATAAGACATTAAATAGATAAGGCCAAACTCTGTGCCCAAAACCTTGACCATTTAGATGAAATGGATATATTTCTGTGAAGTCATATCTACCACATCCATCTAAAGGGGAAATACACTCTGAGTAGCCCTCCAAGTGAATACATTTAATTTATAAATAACACCTAATGAGGAAAATTTAGCTTCATTTGTTCAGATATGGAATAGTTGAACAAAAGAAAATATACAGAGGAAAACACACACACACACACACACACACACACAACATACATTAACAATCTCACCATTTAGGAAGTTCAAATTAAAACAATAATGAGTTGCTTCTACACACTTTTGAAAGTAGTAGAAAGAAAAGACAATAATGACCAAAATGAAAATGAAAATGTGGGCATAATGAATGGTTTGATGGGATCTTAGGAACTAAAGAAATTTTAAAAGAACTCAAATAATTGTATAATATTAAAAATAAAAGGAAAACACTTAAAGAAAAATTACCTGTATGGCTTAACATCACATCCAACACTGAAAACATCTGTGATTTTGAAATCTGGGTAAAATTTTAAAATAAAATTGGAGCACAAAAATAGACATAAAAAAGAATAGCATATCAGTAACAATGTCAAGCAGTCCAAAACACATGCAAAGGAGGTACCAGAAGGAAGAGATGCAGAGATTTCTATATACAGTATGTGTGCAGGAAAAAAAAAAATTCTAAATTTGAATTTTACATAATGCAACCCACATATAACATTATCTCCATAAACTCCTAGATAAATATAAATAAATCAACGTGTGGACACCTCGTAATTAAATTGTTGAAGATATGCTTAAAATAAATATATTAAAATTAATCAATGGGAATAAAAAGCATATTATATATGGCAAAACAGTGATACAAATTCTATCTCCTAATCAAAAATGCAAATCAAAAGACAATAGGCTGGTATCTTTAAAACACCGCAAGAAAACTTTTATCTCTCACCTGAGAATTTAATTTCAAAAATAAAGGCAAAATAGAGACATTTTAATTAAACAAATCCAAGGAAATCAATGGCCAGTAGATCTCTTCCCCAACAGAAATACCACAGGAACTTTCTCAAACAATACCAGGCTGACATATGGATCTATATGAATATCTAGAGAACAGTAGGAATTTTAACTATACAGAACTTTTTTTCCTCTGTTATCTTTAATCGGTAATGTTTCAAAGCAAAATTAATCAGTAAATAAATAAACCATGAAGTATATAACATATAAGAAGCTAAAATGCATGGCAAAAAACAGCACCAGAAGAGAAGGTACAGCTTTCAGAAAGCTGCTAGGGTTGGAATCAGGACATTCTTGCTGCAATAGGGCTCTTCCCTCAGACATTGTTCAACGTTGTGTAGCTTCTCCTTCTCTTCTGATTCTCATAAGGTACCCAGCTTAGGAGAACTTCAATGGCTTGTTCAGACACTGCCCATGGGGATTGAATCATTAGGACATATATTTTCTGCTGATACATTCTGAGGGACACCAACTTTTAGTTTATCCGTGTACTTTACTTTCTCGGCCTTTTCCCTCTATCTTGCTTATTAATTTGTCCACATGCCCTCTTATTTAGAGGAGGTAATCACTATTAATTTTTATGATTGTATTTGATTCTCTATAATTAATTTATTTACTTGAAATATGTGCATATATTATCTGACATGGTTTCTATGAGGTTGAGTTCTTTTTTATTAAAAAAAATCTGGACCATAATAAGCACTATTTAAACATGGATTTAAATGTTAATATTAAATGGAACATTTATTTCATCAAAAAAAATACACCAGATATCCACTCCTCCACTCTTTCTTCACGTTGCTCTAGCTTCCAGAGATGAAAGCATTCGACCCTTGATTTTTTGTATCTGGCTTAATTCACTTAGCATGATGTTCTTTATTTCTATCCGTATACCAGCAAATGCCATAATTCCATTTTTTTTTATTTTTGAGTAAAACTTGTATTTACATACCACATTTTCTTAATCCATGCATCTATTGACATGTGTCTGGGCTGATTCCATACTTTATCTATTGTGAATTGTGCTGCTATAAACATTGGAGTGGTTTTACAGCTATATTGGGTGTCCTCCATAAGCTCACATGTGAGACAGCACAAGAACCTTCAGAGGTGAAATGATCAGATTAACTCAATCAGTGAATTAATCACCCAGTGTGGATTAACTGAGTGGTAACTGAAGGTAGGTAGGGTGTGACAGGAGTGGGTGACACATGGGGGCAAGCCTTTGGAGTATGTATTTTGTATCTGAATTGTGGAGTCTCTCTCTGCTTACTGATCATGTCCTGAGCTGCTTCCGTCCACCATACTCTTCCGCCATGATGTTCAGCCTCACCTCAAGCCCTGAGAAATGAATCTGGCTGTCTATAGACTGAGACCTCTGAAGCCATAAGACTTGTAGATTTTCTCCGAATCTTGGTTCTTGACCTCCCTCTTCTTTGTTTTACTTTTTGTTTGGTTTCCAGGGGAAAAATGTGGGAATATTCAGAACATGCAGTCATCTTCCTACAGAAAAGTTACTGGTAACTTAGAACTCAGGGATCATTCGTAGGCATTTCCTTTACTGAGGACTGACCTTCTCCCCAATTAGCCTGCTATGGTAATGAAGCACCTAAACATGCTTGCCCCATCTTCTCTCATCATGAAGCAACGTCCAGGACCTGGCTAAATAGCTCTTTTATAAATATTAAAGGGGTTCAGTATGAGAAAGAACAAAAATGCTATCAAGGCTTAGAAAAAATAAATCTTTTCTCTTATAAAGGTGTTTGTCATAGACTGGGCATTCTTTCCATTTAGATCCATCATCTCCCAGAAGCATCATTTGAATCACAGTGTTGGTAACGGAACACATCCCACAAATCTAAAGTAAAATATATATATATATAAAATGCAAGTCATTTTGGTTTTTTTAAAGTATTATTTTTCTATAAGAGAAAATGAAAATATAATAATTTCCCTAATACCCAGGTAGCAGCAATTATGTTTTTTCTAAGTTGATTTTAGCATCCCAGCAGGAACACAGCAGAAAACAGTGTGAAAATTAACAGAAGCACATGAGGTTCATTTGCACACACCCACACACTGAAAGTGCAAAAATTATAAATTTGTAAAATTACAAAAAAAAAAAGTAGGCGAGACTACATTTTAAAATCAAAGCACTTGAAAAAGAAACAAAATAAATAACAGAATTTATTCTACAGAACTGAAACTTCTGATGATCCTTAGCAGGGTTTCTAATTATCGGGGTTTAGTTCTGTGAAGCAGGGAAAGATGAAGTCCTGGTTTTTAATGACTGAAAAAAAAATTAGGAGAATCTGTTGTTGGTGCTTAGGATTGTCTCAAAATCTTTCCTATATTCAAATGAACGATTATGCAGAAGAAAAACTTCACCTTAACTGCAGGTAGTCGAGGTCTAAGGACATAGCTTTATCTTCTATCTAACATTCCCTGAGTGTTTGCACAAGACATTTTTTTAGATAATAGAATGCATATTTGTATCCTTCCAAATATGCTAGTTGAAATCCTAACTCTGATGGTATTAGAAGATGGGGCCATTGAGAAGTGATTAGGTCATGAGGGTGGAGCCCTTATTAAGGGGATTAGTGTCCCTATGAGAGAGAGAGAGACCTGAAGAGTTCTTCAGTCCTCTTTCCTACATATGAGGATATAAGATAGTCAGTTGCAACCTGGGAAGAGCCCTGGCAAGAACCCCACCATCCTAGCTCTCCGATCTTGAATTTTCAGCGTCCAGTACTGTGAGAAATAAATTCATGTTGTTGAATAAATTGTCCAATCTATGGCAGTGTGTTATAGCAGCTTTATCTGATTAAGACACAGACACACCCAGGCCATTACTCACTAATTTGATATGGAGAAAGAAGAAAAAAAATGTCAAACCCCCACACTCAGGTCTTCTGATGGCTTAAGTCTATTTAAATAGGAAACTGGTACTAATCCTGATGGCTCACCAAGCAGCTACCACTTATCCTCCACAGGTTGGAGGAAAAAAAGGGCAACTGGGAATGAAGAGCCCTTACATACAGAAACCAGTAAAAGAAAAAGGTGGAAGCCTTTATTCAACATGAAGTTGGTTTAATTTTTAACTAGCCTTAAGGATGGGTTTGTGGAAATGCATAAAGGTAATCCAACTGAGAACACCAGTAGTTTATTCCCAGCTGGCCACGCAAGGGAGTTGGTCACATCACTCAGGTTTGGCCAACACACAAAGGCAGGCAGTGGAGGGGGAAAATTTTATTGAGGGGAATAAACAATGACTTAGATCTGATCTTAGTAGAGGCTGTGGATAAGGAGAGATTGAGGGTAGGTCAACTGGAAGCAGATCGTCTTATGTGATTTGTTCAGGAGTGTAGTATTTGCATTTTTCCAGTTTGTTCTGAGTTGGAAAGGGCAAAAAGTGCAGAAGGTGAGTCATTGGTAGGTTCTGACTGTTTAGGGATTATGGATGCAGAGGTTGTGATATGGATTCATGGGCTTCACTGGGTCTGTTTGCATTATCATATATAGTTTTACTATCATGTTATTTAGTCTCAGATTTAGTAAAAATTGATCAAAGTGCAAGGCATATTGAGTATCCAAAGTGCAATTTCTGGAAATATTTCAGAAATTTAGAGAGTTGAGGCCATCTATATATGCTGAAAATAAAATCCACCTAGATTGACTGTGAGCTTGATAGTCCATAAGGGAAACATGTTTTTTGAACTATTTGAACAATAAAACACAGTGATTCTGAAGTAGATAAAATATCTACCTTTGTGTCTGAAAATAGAATTGTACAATGTTATCATAAAGATTATTTATAATAATAATGACTAAAAGCAGTAGAGCTTCTCTAAATTGGTACATTGGAGCAAATTGAAATATTATTCCATATCTATATTTATATCTATCATCTATGTATCTTAAATATTTACCTATGTCTGTATAGTATTTCATTTATAGTTTTATTACAGTCTTATTAAAGGAATCTACTAATAATCTATAGATATAAATATCTTTTAATTTCCATAGTCCTGTCTTTCATTCCTGCTAAAATAAACCTTTAAGTTTTCTTATCTTTCTTAATTCTCCTTAAGAAGTGTTAATTGTTTCTATCTTGTCTAATGATGGAAGCAGTGTGGAAACTATTTCCCATTAATTCTTTACTTACATATTTTGTGATAAATTATGTTTGCTTTTATTTTTTTGTTTCCTTTGTAATGATGTTTGTTTATTTTGGGGATGTATGAAATTTTAATAAACCTTCAACACACTAATTGAATGTTCTAAACCTACTAAATCCATTAATATTACTTTGGTAAAGGTTTTCCATTATTAATCATTGACAGTGGGTATTTTTTGTATTGCCTTGCAGGATTATGGGGCTCTGTTGATTTCATCTTCATGGAATTCCTTTCCCCCTGAGTTTTGAGGTTGTGATATATGTCACCTTCACCTCAGTATGAGAAATGGTTGCAGTATTCTGACTTTGTAAGAAGAGGGTTGAGCAGAGGGATCTGGGTTCTGATTGAAAGGCTAGGTCACTCCCAAGGTTCCAGTGAGTAAGAAGATAATTACAACCTGATCAAATCATAAGGAAAAGGGTAGATGGAAGGAAATGACAGACTAGGCTCAGTTTTAGATTGAACCTATTTCTGAGTCATTCTGTACATTTTCCTCTGAATTTTTCTTGCTTTCTCCTTTTTCGTTGTTTATACTCTCTTCTCTTTTCTTTTCTTTTCTTTTCTTTTCTTGTTGTATCTACCCATGCTTTCCTCTCCTTCCACTAACTCTCCTTTCCCATCAGTTGCTTAAGGGAAACTGGATTTCATCTTTGACAATAAAATTATTTTATTTCTGTTGAAGTTCAGTTGCCTCTCAGCCTCATAAATACCCCTAAGGAAATCTGTAGTCACAATTGTCTAAATTCCTATTCACTTTCACTCTTGGCAGAGTCGGGAGATTTAATACATAATGAAGAAACTAGAAAATATATTTCTCAGAAAGATTGAGCTAATAAGTCTGATATTTTCTATGAAAAGCACACATTGATTTTGGTACTAAACTATTGATATATGTTTAACACATATATTTACAGTTGGTCTGGGTTAAAAATAACAAATATATAGCTTTTGGAGCATTCTAAATAATGAATGATTAATGATAATATCCCCATTCAAACAAATGTTACAATTGCTTTATAGAATTATAGATTCTTAACATTGGAATTTGTCTATATGTTTTGTTTAGAAACCTATCTAGACATCGTTTAACTCCCAAGAATATTCAGTTAATGAACTTGATTGATAGTAACTGTTCTTTCCAGGCATGTAATGTGCTTTGCATCTTTCTCCTGAAAATGTGAAATTAGTAAATGTTACTTCTCTCAAAGAAAAGCCTTAATATCAAGAAAATACTACTTTCTCACTTTAATGGAAAGTTAAAGATGGTCTCCATATCTGTTGGGTATATATTTTTTTACACATCTATTTCTATAAAAATAGAAATTCCAGTAGTTCTAATGAAACATTTGCCATCAACAGACAAAAAAACTCAGAGAAATAATTCTTGAAATAGGCAAATATAAATATTAGAGCACATTTTTTTTTGTTTTTCTCTGCTTACATAATTTCATCGTGCTACATCTAATTGTGCCAAAGCTAACTCCATTTCCACCTAAGAACATATGATCAACATATTGATCTTGAAGAAAGATTTTCCATAAATTCTATGAAATCTCTAGTTTTAATCAAATTTTGAAATCCAACTAGTATACATATTTTTCCTTGTAGCATTTTGCAAGCCCTATGCAAATAATGTGTTATTCTTTCTCCTTTATCACCTTTCCTCAACAAACAAAATTAACTAATAAAACAAAGCAATCAATACTATTTCTTCTATCTCCAAGACTCAGGAGGCTCCTAGAATTTGAAACCATGTTATTATTCTGTTATTTTTCTACCCACCTACTTTTCCCTATTTTCAAGACTGTTTCAGCTGTTTGAACAAATAACCCGGTTTAGATTTTCCCAGCTTCTTCTCTAATACTGGTGCCCATGAAGACCTAGCCCTTAACTTCTACCTCATTAGATCTTCTTGGATACAGCTTCCAGAATAAGTCCCTTCCCTGCCTCCCTTATGAGGCCAGTTACAGCAAGTGATTCAAATGCCCATTATGGAAAATTCTGAAGGAAAACCAGTTCTCACACAGAGAAGGAAACAGGAACATAACAACTGAAGGGCTTTCTTCCTAAAGCATTTACCCAAAATTCTTTAAACATAGTTGAAAATGTTAAGTTCCTGTGATAGGAAAAATAACCTTTATCTACATATAGTGTGATTCAGCTTGAAACACTTTGCCTTAATTACTATGTCACATACTGTATTTTAAAGGAAATATAGGGACAGTAAATGTAGAAAAGAGAAAGGAGACTTCTCTAGTAAACATACCTCTTCACAGCATTATAGTTATTGCCTTGTGTGATGGAGCTCTGAAAAGCAGGAGGCATTCTGTAGAGGGTCATAAACAAGGGAAATTTTGTGTAGAAGTTACCTAGAAAAAAGGAGTATAGAGAAGATCTAAGCAAGAATTTCTGAAACAGACTTTGGAGCCAACTTCCCACTTTAACTACTAATTATGTAATTTTTGCAAATTAATTAACTTCTTTCAGTTCCATTTTCTCATCAATAAAATGAATTAGAAATCTCAATTTCTCATGAAATTGAATAAAATTAAACACCTAGTGCAGTGAGATTTAATACATATAATAAAAATAGAAAATGTTATACTTTTCCTTTCAGGTAAGGCTAAACTTGCTATGAATTTTAAATTCCATAAATATAAAGCAAGGAAGAAGAAATAGCAGTACAATTGATGAAATGTGCCTTTTCAAATAATATATATTCCCTGCCATTGCTTAGAGAATAGAGTTTATTATATTAAGGGTAAAAAACAAAAGTATGGTAAATGCAGAGTTCCCATAAATTTCCTGGACTTAATATTTTCATTAGTCATGTTAACCAAGTAACTCCTAAGAATATATATGTAATATAGTAGGAAAAAAATCCTAGATCAGGACCCTTGAGTTTGAATGGTGGCCAAACTCCTGATAAATTAATTCCATTTGTTTCCTCATGACCGTCACTAATCATCTCTAAAACTCACTTTTCTATTTTGAAAAAAACGGTGATTGTCAATATCCCTTTGTTAGTTGCTTTGATTATTAAATGACACAGGTGTGTAAAATGTACTGAAATGCAACTATAACCATGAGTGTCCTATGCTCATTGTCCTAGTGAGATTCCCCTGGAGAAGTCATCTCAAATCATGCATCCCAAATCCAGAGGCAGTAATGACCAAACCCTCCAGTGTGGAAGATTGGACATTCTCAGAGGAGGGAGATTAGACAGAATAAAGGGAGAAAATGGAGCTCCATTGGAATCCAAGGACTATTACACTCAAAACTATAGCTTATTGCATGCTGCCAGCTACCTTGAAATAGGAGTTTGATTTTACAATGCCTTGGAACAAATATGGTAATAGATTTCTATGGCTTCTTACTAATAATGTAGTTTCCACATTATCATTTTCCTACAAACCACTTACTCTCTTATTTGCTAAGTGTGCCAATTTTTCAAAATAAAGAGGGGAAAAAAGCTTTTCTTTCTGATTATGTTCATGCCCTCAATTTATTTTTCTTTCTTTATTTATCTCTTCATTTAAGCAAGTGAGTAAAGTATCTTTTTATTCCATCAGGACTCAAGTGATGTATCCTGTGTCAGACAACTTGGATTATACAAATAATATACTTTAATCAAGAGACAAGAAAGCAAAGTCTGTGGTAAATTTTCACTGGTCTTCCATCTAATTCATGTGAACATTCACTGTGAATAATATAATTCTTGGATATTTACAATTATTATTACTGTCTGGAAATTTCAGGGATGCACTAAAAGAAGACATTCCAAAAGTTTGAAAGGAGAATATCCCTAAAATAGCTATTACGCCAGATGATTTTATTCCTGATATCTCAGTATTCACTCAAGATATTTTATATCGTATACATTTCATTGTTAATCTTTTCATTCTCCACTCCTTTTCTTCCTGCTGTTTCAATTAATAGTTTATTTCTAGAATGTTCTGCCTTCTTCTCTGATTGTTAATGTTAAGAAAATGTTAGTGGTCAATGTCATTAAAATATAAAGTATTGATAATTTTTATTTCTTTAAATTGATAAAATCTCTCAAGTGTCAGGTTTTGAAAATCTTATCCCATAGATGATTTCTTTGGTATTTTTACAGAGAAAGACCACAATCTTCATCATTCTAGATGAAGAAGCACAAGTGATCCTTTGATTTTTCTCCTCGTGTTAAAGTGCATTGGACCACATAAATATCCATGTAGTTTTTTTATTTGACTTTGAATCAAACGAGAAACCAAAGACCTGTGTTATGGAGAGGAAGTTCCACTGTAAGAGTTTGCATATTCAGATAGTTGCTTTGATTCTATCCTTGTAAAGGTCTATGACCTTCACCTAGTAAACAATCACCTACAGAGTGTCCTTTCTAGGTGATGTCTTCTCTATGTGACTGTGAGGTAGATAAAGAAGATTAAGGTTAGATTCTTGCCATAATATATGTTTCTGCCTAGAACAGGAAATAAGAGATGTCTATGAAAATCCTAGAAAACAAGGTAAATTTTATTGCATATTCTGACAAATAAAATGACATTTGCTGAAAACCTGAAATAAAAGGAATTTTCTTTTAGGGATTAATCAGGAAGAGTTCGGGGGAAAATGAGGTCCTAACTAGGTCAGCTATGAATTTTGTGTTGGGTACTAATGGCTGAGCAATGAAGGGGAGATGAGGAGACTGGGAAGAGGGAACCACAGGAACAAATTCTTAGAGGCAAATGGCATATGCAGAATGTGTTTTAAGTAAGATGAGTGGTATAAGTTGGGCAAAGAAGAGAGTGAATGAAGGAAAATGAATTAAGGATAAAGCAGGAAAGCACAGGCTATCTAGATTGTGGAACTGAATGTGACACAAAGGTATTTACAGTTCAACAGACCACAGTTTAGTCCTTAAGTTCACAGATATGTTATTTCTATTTAAGCAAAATCTTAAAATTAAATTTTTCCTGCTGTTCTTGTTTTTCCTTATTATTCTGGTAGAATGTGCATTGGAATCCATTGTGACAATCAAATATATTGGTAATACGGCTCTTAAATGTGACTTTAATAAAATATATGGTCTCCTTTTAGATTACAACAATTTCTTTGCTGCATTGGCAAATAACTGCCAGAGCATTGTTGTTTTATTTTAAAAGGTTGATATTTTCATCTCAGTGTGCCTTATTTCCTTCATCTAGCTCAATTTTTAAAGAGAATTCCAAGGCATTTCCTTCCATAGATCATGATCCTTTTTGGTTTATGTGTTATTTGTTCTGAAAGAGAACTGCTTGATTAATGGGATTTGCTCCTGAGATCTATTATTGGAAGAAACATCTGAGATGCATAATTGGAACACGTTATGGAGATGTCCCCAAAAGCTTGTGTATAAGATAATATAATAAAGTTTAGAGATGAAATAATTAATTTATGAGACCTTTGACCTAATCAGTGTATTAATCCACTGATATGATTAACTGAGTCATAACTGTAGGCAGGTAGGGAGTGGCTGGAGGAAGTGGGTCATTGGGAGCCTGACTTTGGAGTACATCATTTGTCTCTGGTGAGTGAAGCTCTCTGATTTCTGAGCTGCTTTCTTGCTCCACTTCTTTTGACCATGATGTTCTGCCTCACCTTGGGCCCAAAGCAATCGAGTCAGCTGTCTATGGACTGAGACCTCAGAAACTATGAGTGCCAAGAAACTATTCCTCTTTTAAAAATGTTTTTTTTTTTTTCCGAGTCTTTTGGTCACAGCAACAAAAAAGCTGACTAAAACAGAACAGTAGACTCTTTTTATCTTTCTTTGATATTAATGAAGAGGAATCACATTACAAAATTCATTCTCAAAGTGTAGTAAAAATGTGATAAAATCAACTATTCTCATTACTGAGTTTTAAGGAAAATATTATCATAGATTAGCATATTTTATTCTGAAGGTTTCCTGTGGAATCACAAGAAGAGACTTGTCACTGAAACAAGCCCCGAGACTCCCTGTGATTTCCTACAAAATATACCCAGGGAGCAGGAAGTTATTCATGAACACACTTACCTTGCAAACAAAAAAATTTCTTTCTGCACAGCAAAGTATTCAGTTTGACATTCTTCTGAGGAGTATGTTAAGGATCTAAGAAGAGACAGAACATAGTCATTTAATATAGCAGTGCATGTTCTCTTCAAGTTTATGTTCTTATCTTCCCTTATCACTCTGCAGTTTTTACTTTATTCAACTTCCATATGATCACTCTCTGTTAAACCCTAAATATCCAATTTATTTAGATACTTTCTTTTTTAAAAAATTCCTGAATACTAAGTAGTTTCTTCCTTCTAATATTTCTCTAAATTTCTTATTCTAAAATATGCTGCTTCTTCATGAAAAATGTATTGCATTCCAAACTGTCAGATTCTTTGATCACCTTCATTTAAAAAAAAAAACAAATCCCTTTTCTACAAAGCTCAAATCCTTAGGACTGTCTTGCTATTCAGGTTGTCATGAGAATAACATTCTGCATTTCCAAAAACTTAAGTAACTCTACAAACTATACTATAAATAAGAGTTAGTCGGTAACACAATTACTCCTTTTGATTCTTTATCAAACTATGTTGAGACTTCCCAGGAATCTATTTACCTTCAAAAAATTTTAACAATACACAGGGAAATATGAGACTTCTTTTCTTAAGCTGATAATTGCCTCACCTGGGTGACCATGGGTATAGATGTTTCATTGAGTTTGACTTGTTTCTTGTCAACATAAGATTTTATATATGTGTACATTCAATTGTCTTTTCCATTTTCTGTCACAGTCAGCAAAAATTATTCTCAGTGCAAGAAATGGGAAGTATCCCTGTGGTCCTACGTGGTAGGTTTCTTCCCAAATTCACTTTTCTGAATCAAATGTCCTTTCAGCATCTCAGTAGTCTAGTCATTATGTCTTATATGATGCTCTCCCCAACCCATTTTTTTCAGCATCAGAAGAAGAAAAAGAAAGAGGGTAGATTTTAACAATTTTTCAAGAGATGACAAAGGAGGAAAAGAGATAAAACTGATGCTCCTTTGACCAAAGGACCAACTTCATTCTAAAATATTCTTCTATGAGCATAATTTATATAACTGAGTTAATTGTTTCCTTTCTCCTTTCATTCTTTTCTATTTTCCTCTAAGAGAGCAATATAATTATTATATGTAGTCAAATGAAAATAGATATGTGAAAGTGATATGTAAGACTTATTTCTTTAAGTAACAGTGATAAATATATTTAGTCATAAATAGTATCCTCCAACAGTCCAAGGTTATCAGAGAGAGTAAGAAATAATAAAAACGCATTATCAGTGAAATTTGGGGAGAGACATAACTAAAAGTTCTAATTATGTGTAAGTGCTACCAAAATGAAAGCAAGACCTGGCAAGAAAGTGATGGGAAGTGGCCATCCAGGTGACAAGGAGGTGTCAAAATAGTATAGCTCAAAAATTGTTACCAAATTTGCACAGGTATCAGGGGCAGAGATAAAAGGAGAAGCTGCAGAAGTCCTGGGCAGGAACAGTATCCAATGGACACAGGTAACAAGTCTCAAAAAAGTGTCTTCAGACTTGAACACCTTCAAGAAGTGGGTTAATCATGCTGTGGCCCTTGATACCTTGGTCTGGGAAAAAACTAACAAATTTCATTGTGGTGTTAAGCATCCAAAAGATAATGGAGGAAAATCTCTAACAAAGAAAATTTTATTGGGGTAGAAAAATAAGTGTAATTCAGAACATAAGCATGGACCAGGAAGTCTTTTGTTACATCCAAAGAACAAAGAAATACTTGATGGTTTTGTTAAGACAGAAATTTCAGCAAGTTATTTTGAGATAAAGTTCATTAGCACTTACAGCCCTTGTGGACACTGGCAAGATCTGATTGACATGTATTGACACAAAGTTAGTCTTTAAGTTACAGCAGACTGTCCGTCTCAGTTATAAGTAAAATTGTCCTTAAAGCTATAGCCGCCTCTTTCATGAGAATGGTCTTTTGAAGCAGTCTTGGAAACAGATGTAGCAACCTGAGTTTTTTACTTGTGGTCCTTCATCTCTATTTCAGTGGGGTATGGCAACAATTCATATTTCATTTTCCTTTCTAAATTTTCACAGTGGAATGAAGACATCCTTCTAAATCAGAATAGATTCTGAAAGGCAAAAGTAGAGGGGTCTACACGGAGGCACCTGTATTAAGTAAACAGAAGAAGGAATGTGGCACTGAGGGGTGTGGGAAGCTATTGTAGCTCATCTGTGTAGAAACCCCCTATTAAAAAGTTATGTCCAAAAAATTACATTTTTGTCAATATGAGCAGAACCTTTCATTGTGTTCTTTCTTGTTTTCTTGGGGTCTTAATCCTCCCATCGTTTATCTCTACTAATTCTATCTTATAATATTTTATTTACTCATGGAGTTTGTCATTAGTATTCTTGATCAAATCTTTGGTTCTTATAATGAGAGTTTATTGTCCCATTCATGCCTTGGCAGAGGAACCTCACTTAACGCCTAACTGGGTCACTGGACAGAGCACACTTGGCTGTCTGAGAAGGTTGTGCTTCTTCTAAAGCAGAGCCATGACTGGTCAGGAAACTTCGTACATCGAACGGGCTGCTCTTTCAAGGTCCAGACTTCAGGCCATGTTCCCACTCCTATCTTACCATGTCTCAGTGGTTGAAGGCCACAGTTTCAGTCCCTGCTTAGCACTCAAATCTCATTTCTTTCTAGGATAGACTGTCTACCTCAGTTTGATCAAGCCACCACAGTTTTAACACTTAATCAGGACTTGTGCTTTCTTTTTATTTTGGACATTTAACACCCCTACCTACCTTCACATACACCTAAATTCATCCATTAATCTTGATCTAACATGTTCAAATATTTTACGAAAATTAAGAGTTAGAAAAACTAAATCATGGAAACCGTAAGATATTTTCCAATTGCACAGGAAATTCTAAGCTGTCTCCCTGTGCCCACGAAGTCCACTCTGGAAAAGTAAGTCTTTTTAGAGTTTCTATGATTTAATTTATGAACTAATCACTGTTGTCATCATTGAAATTAACACTAAGTCCGCTTGATCTCTTGAGATCTCTCCCTATCCTTATGCTTCTTTGCTTGTCACAGTGGTGATGTGAGTAATTGTGTTGTCACTAGAAGACCAGATGTGAATTTGACCCAGGAAGGAGTTTGTCTGTGTCCTTCTCAAATATGAAAGCAACTCAATACTAGAAAGATGTGTGGGCAGATTGCCCAAAAAGTTATTTCTAGTAATAATTATCATACAAGTCATAGTTCTAGAAAGAAAGATGGGGAATTCTCACTTTTAATTGGACAAATTTAATAATGAAACTCCTCAAATCATTGGGCAGGATGTAGAGAAACCAACGAGAGAGAGCGCTCTTGAGGGCTGGCTATAGTAGACTGGCAAGGCTCCTAGGTTTTCTGACCATAGTCAAGGCTCTGGTCAGAGGAAGTACAATCTTCTCAGACAACCAAGTTTGGAAGAAGATAGAGAAAATATGCCACTCCTCCTCTCCTCCTACACTCTTCCTTCCTTTGAGTACCCATTGAGTCCAACGAGAGCCAGAGGACATGGAAGCACAGGCAGGCAATCTGCATGCATCAGCATCGACATATCAAGCTGGAAGAGTGGAAACTGGACCTGGAGAGGTCAAAGGACAGAATCCGGCACAGCTTGTTATCAAATGTGAATGTTTATTGTACCATTCATGACACAGAAAAAATGCCACTCACCTGATTAAAATAAGCTAACCATAGGTTAATTGGACCTCTTATGAGTTCCACAGCTGCTGGCCATGTGACACTATCCATTGTACAACTGAAATTCTCCATTGTTATTTGGATGATATCAAGTCCACGTTGACTTGATGCATGTATAGTAAGCCATGAGCAATGACTAATTAATTGGAAGTCTAGGCCAAGAAAATAAAAGAAAAAAAAAGAAATGTGCTAACAAGGTGATGGTAGGAGCAGTCTGTGGAAGAATCTCTAGAAATAGGACCAGAGAACATGAAAATATATAGGAGGATTTCACTGTAGAATGAAAATGCTTTTATAACAGTGAATCCAAATATATACAGAAGGCATAAAATACTTCACAAACGGTGCAGAGTGTCATGGTGCTTGCTCCGTATACCTTTGTGGTTCTCATTCAACACATCTCCTGACTCATAATGAATTTTCTATGACTTGTTAAGAACCAGGAGTTCTATGTACTTGGATCTACGAAGTACTAAGACAACTCCTGAAAGAATCATTTAGGAGCAGGACTGAAAACACTGGTAAAGGCAAATCCTCACAATATGCCTTTGTTTTTCAGTATATTATGTTCTACTTCACGTAAAATGAAAAAGGAATCCTTACATGTGTCTATAGTGAGGCATGAACAGTGGCCAATCACATGGAAGTCTAACCAGGAAAACGGCAAAAACAAAATTGAAATATGCTAACAAGATGATTATAGGAGCACTCTATGGATGCATCTCTAGAAATAGGACCATAGAGCATCTGTTTTGAAAAAGCTGTCAGTAACAAAAACAAAATGGACCAGCCTCTTGCCCTGGTTGAGTGCTGGTAAAGATGCCCATATGTGAATTGGCTATCATAGTAGAAATAAAACCTCACAAGTCCAAAGACAAAATCAAGGATATGCTGGGGGTGGTGGCACATGCCTGTAATCCCAGTGGCTCAGGAGGCTTAGCCAGGATGATTGAAAGTTCAAATCCAGCCTCAGCAACTTAGCGAGGCTCTGTCTCAAAAAAAAAAAAAAAAAAAAAAAGGCCTCCTGGAGATGCGGCTCAGTGGTAAATACCTCTAGGTTCAATTCCTGGTGCAAATCATCATCATCATCATCATCATCATCATCATCATCATCATCATCAAGGATATTTAGATAGATAAGAAAAGAGAAATATTATTGGAACACTTTTAAATATAATAACATCTGATTATAATTTTTGGTAATACAGGGTCTACTAACATGAAGAATGGAATTCTTTTTGAAGGAGATAATATTTTAAATAGCGTTCAGAGATAGTATTCTCTATAATCAAAATCTATTACAAATGTTCATTTGTTAATGCTGATGAGTTATGAAATTTCACATATTTTATCTTTGAAAATGTCTTTTCATGCAGATATTTACTGACCAATGCTGATATCATTCAATGAGCATATGATCCTAATTGAGCATATTCATCAATTTGAAAGCATTCATAGAATTCTATTAGATCCCTGCTTGATAATGGTGTTTTATCATGTTGTTACATTGTATAATAATTTGTTCCCAATGGAAGGTTATGTGAAAGGTCCTCAATTGCACATTTCAATGGAAATTTTTTGCACTTTCATTAAGGTCAAAATATGCTGTTAGAACTGTAGTTTGAGTTCAGAAAAATATATTTCATGCAAATTCGTATGGGAATAGAGATCTCACTTCCTGTTTTAACTTGCGGCAACACAAGAAATGTATGAAGCAGCTTGATATTATTGTGAACCAAACAACGTTTATTGCTGAAATAATTCTATTGTACCACAAGTTTCACATTTAAGCACTGTTTGCCTTATAACCTTAGGTTGACTTAAATTTTTGACAAAACCTTTTAGTGTTCAATTGCAGTAACTTAGGACAGTTCTTCTTTCAGATAAGTTTTCATTTTGGACTTGACCTCAAAAACTCACAAGAAAAGTTCATCACTGTTATGCCATCAAATTACTGGTACAGATGGTCAGATAGTGCATTCACCTTTTTTCTGACAAAGTTTCACAGAAGTAACTGAGTCTATGAGAGTGGATGAATTTTGCTTTACAACTCTTCAATAAGACATGATATATTTAAATCTTTTGCAAAGTGTGTACCAATGAATACTACAAAGAATATCTGCAGTCTTTAAACACCTGATATTTTCATGAGCTTTGTAAATTTGACTAATTAAGACTTTTTTTTTATTCCACACATACATTTACCACCAATGGTTGTGACACATCTTAGTAAATGTCGCTTGAGGTTGTACTAAATAAGTGTTTTTCTACTTCTTTGAAAACATTCTTGCTTATAGTTGTTCCACTTGGACTATGAAGAGGCTAATTCTTCAAACACTTCAAACTCAACATTGATTCACTTAATAAAAAATGATACCTAAGCAATATTTGTCACACCTATCATTATACCAAGATCTAAGGAAAACTACTAAAAATTGTTAATCTTATTTTTTGTTGTTGTTATTGGGTTTGTTTATATTTGTTTGTTTTGTACCAAGGATTGAACCCAGGGGCGCATAATCACTGAGCCACATCCCCAGCCCTTTTGATATTTTATTTACAGACAGGGTCTTGGTATATTGCTTAGGAACTTGCTAAATTACCAAGAATGGCTTTAAATTTGTGATCCTCCTTCCTCAGTAATCCTCTCTCCTGAGCCTCCAAGTTGCTGGGATTATAGGCATGCACCATGACTTCCTGTTTGTCTTGTTTCTTAACTGATGATTGATGATGCCCCTCAATGTTTTAATGTTATGAACAACTGTTCATGCAGAAAAGATAATAGTCATTTTTCTAAATGACAAACAAAACTTGTATATACTTATGGCATACAGTATGATATACTGATATATGTGTACATTGTGGAGTGCAGAGCTGACTAATATATTTATTACCTCATATACTGTGTCTTCCTTGGAGAAAAAAGAAGAGATAAAGACAACCTGTCTCTGAAGTGCTCTACTCCATTACCAAAAATGTAAACACATTAAGAGAACAAGGAGACCCCTGGCTCCTCCTGTCCAGCAGCAAAGGGCAGAATGCTCAGCAGCACCTCTCCCTCTCTTGGGCCGCGAAGAGGCTGGAACAGCCCAGCAATCCAGCCCATATGAGCTCATTTTGAATCTCAGTTTTGTTCTTCAGCTCTGCCAGCTTTGAGTCATCTTCAGACGTGAGGCACCAGCAGTAGCCGCAGAGGGTCCAGATCCGCCTGCAGGAACCTCCACGGGTGTCCAGCTAAAGAGAGACCAGGGACTGCTACCTCGAGCCACTGAGGAGCCCAAACTCAGGGTAAGAGTCCCCGCAGAGACCCTAGGGTGGTGCAGCCCCACCCAAGAGCAGCCTGGGCCCGCCCTAGTTCTGCTCCAGAGTTCCTGGGGACTGACAGGAGCTGCAGAGGGCCCCGATCCGACCGCAGGAAACTCCACGGTTGTCCAGCCAAAGGGAGACCAGAGACTGCTACCTCTAGCCACTGAGGAGCCCAAATTCAGGAAAGAGTTGCTCCAGAGACACCAGCGGAGGCAGCCCCGCCCAAGGGCAGCCTAGGCCTGCCTCAGTTCCCCTCCAGAGTTCCTAGGGACTGCCAAGAGCCGCAGAGGGCCCTGATCTGCCCTCAGGAACCTCCACAGGTGTCCAGCTAAAGGGAGACAAGAGACCTCTAGCCACAGGGGAGCCCAAACTCAGGGTAAGAGTCCCCACAGAGACCCTAGCAAGAGGCAGCCCCACTCAAAGGCAACCTGGGCGCACCCCAGTTCCACTCCAGAATTCCTGTGGACCGGCAGGAGCCCCAAAGGACCCTGACCCCCCCTCAGGAATCTCCACGGTTGTCCAGCCAAAGGGAGACCAGGGTCTGCTACTTCTAGCCACTGGGGAGCCCAAATGCAGAGCAAGAGTCACTCCAGAGACACCAGCGCAAGGCAGCCCCATCCAAGCGCAGCCTGGGTCCGCCCCAGTTCCGCTCCAGAGTTCCCGGAGTCCGGCAGGAGATACAGAGGGCCCAGATCCACCCTCAGGAAACTCAACGGGTGTCCAACTAAGGGTTGACCAGAGTCTGACTGCTACCAGCCACAGAGGAAGGCACACCCAGGGTAAGAGTGGCCTCCAGAGACCCCAGCGTGAAGAGGCCCCACTCTAGGGCGCTCTGGGCCCGCCTCAGTTCCGCTCCAGAGTTCCTGTGGTCAGGCGAGACAGAAGGCCCAAAACCACCCTTAGGGAATGCCAGGGTGCCCAGTTGAAGGCAGACCAGAGCCTGCTAGCCTCTAGCCCCAGGGGAGCTCACACTCACTGTAAGGGTCACACACAGACTCTCCAGCTTATGACTCTGCCTAAGTGAGACCCGAGCCCACCTCTAGTTCCACTCCAGAGTTCCTGTTCACCAGCAGGAGTGTAACAGAGGAGCAAAACAGCTCTAGTGACAGTAGGGCCCATCTGGGGACATTGGGAGAACAGAAGTAGCTCCAAGGTGAGACACAGGTAATCTGGAATGTCAATACAAGATTATACGATAGAAGCCGCAATACCTTAGATTGATATTTCAAGAAAGGAAGATATACAATCAACATGAAAAAACAAGGGAAGAAAGTGCACCAAATAAACCTGGATACCACTGTAAGAGAATCCATTGACAGCACAGTTAATGAAATGTCAGAGAAAGAATTCAGAATGTACATAATTAAAATGATCAGCGAATTAAGAATGACATGAGTGAACAATTACAGGCAAAAATTGATCAATCCAACAAAGAAATAGGAGAGCAAATAAAGGCAACCATTAATCATTCCAACAAATAGATAAGAGAGCAATTACAAGTAGCAAAAGATTAAGAAAGAGCTAGAGATCGTGAAAAAAAACCAATCAGAAATTCTTGAAATGAAGGAAACAATAAACCAAATAAAAAACTCAATAGAAAGCATCACCAGCAGACTAGATCACCTAGAAGACAGAACCTTAGATAATGAAGACAAGATATACAATCTGGAAAATAAATTTGACCATACAGTGAAGATGGTAAAAAATCATGATCAGAACATACAAGAAATCTGGGACAGCATCAAAAGACCAAATCTAAGATTTATTGGGATAGAAGAAGGCGCAGAATTTCAAACCAAAGGAATGCACAATCTCTTCAATGAAATAATATCAGAAAATTCCCCAAGTATGAAAAATGAAATGGAAAATCAAATACAAGAAGCTTACAGGACACTAAGAGTACAAAATTTCAATAGATTTACACCAAAGTACATTATAATGAAAATGCCCAACACACAGAATAAGGATAGAATTTTAAAGTCCACATGAGGAACCAGATTACATATAAGGGGAGACCAATTTGTATCTCAACAGATTTTTCAACTCAGACACTAAAAGCCAGGAGATCATAGAAAAACATATTCCAAGCCCTAAAAGACAATGGATGCCAACCAAGAATCCTATATCCAGCAAAACTGACCTTCAGATTTGATGATGAAATAAAAACCTTCCATGATAAACAAAAGCTAAAAGAATTTACAGCAAGAAAGCCTGCATCTTGGCAAAATATTCCATGAGGAGGAAATGATAACCAACAATGGAAATTTACAAAGAAAGGAAATACACTAGAGGAAAGACCATTCAAAAGAGAAAACAACTCAAGGTAAAAACCAAAAACAAACCAAAATGACCGGAATTACAAATCAAATTTCAATAATAACCCTGAATGTAAATAGCCTAAATGCACCAATTAAAAGACATAGACTGACGAACAGGATTTAAAAAAAAGACCCAACAATACACTAACTTCAAGAGACTCATCTCACAGGAAAAGACATCCACAGACTGAAAGTGAAAGGATGGGAAAAAACATATCACTCACATGGACCCCACAAACAAGCAGGAGTTTCCATCCTCATATCAAATAAAGTGGACTTCAAACCAAAGATGGTGAAAAGAGATAAAGAAGGTCATTTCATACTTCTTAAGGGAATTATACATCAACAAG
>PVHX01017059.1:0-41268 GCA_004024805.1 Geosciurus inauris | reverse complement strand
CACACACAGCACACACACAGCACATGTGCACAGATCACATGCACATAGCACACACACACAGCACACACATCACATGCACACACACAGCACACACACAGTGCATGTGCACATAGCACACACACAGCACTCAAGCACACACAGCACACATGCACATAGCACACATACAACACACACGCACAGCACACACAGCACACATGCACACACAGCACACATGCACACAGCACACATACAACACACACGCACAGCACACATGCACACACAGCACACACACACGGCACGTGGGCAGCTCAGTGTTTATTGTCTACCTTGGCAGATAATGAAGCTGAGGCTCCAAAAGTTCCCCAGAGGGAGAATCTAGATGAAGGTACAAGAAGACAGTCTGCTAACGTGCCCTCTCTTAATCACAGTCTGACCCTGTCTTCCTGTCTCTTTTCTACAGTGTCTGCTGAGCAGGCTCCAGGGCCCAACTCTGTTTAGGTGGAACCATGACAGATGTAGGGCTGGGCAGGAGGTAGACTGGGGGTTGGGCCTCAGGGTTCTATGGAGGACAGGCGGCTTATTCCACGAAGGTGGGAAACTAGCTTGGATTCCTCCAAACCACCTGTGCACCCTGGGATTTCTATCAGGTTCTCAGCCAAGTGGAACAAGAGAGAATTTATTCTCTCACTTGAAACAACAAAAAATAAACAAAGTACATAAACTGGTTTTCAAGACACTGGATGTCAGGCAACAAAGGACAATGTCCCTGACAGATGGAAAACACACCCACTGAGCCCATGCTTGCCACAAGGTGCTGCCCAGAAAGCTTCCAGGTCCTGATGGGGAAGGGGAAATCAAACAGAGACCTGTGGCTTCTCAGTGGACGACGTGGCTCCGAGTATCCAGGAGACCATAGGGTTAGGGGCCACAGGACGGGAGACAGCTGCGCAAAGAGCAAGCTCTGAGACCTGAGAGGCCTCAGGTTTTCAGCAGAGCACAGGTGGTTGCACACCTGGGTGGAAACCACCCAAGGCCAGAACTAAACCACCCGAGCAGATCAGAGGAGCCAGTCGCCAAGCTCCTCCATGCCAGGAATGGGGGCTGCTCCACCACTGTGGCTGGAAACCTTCCCACCCATGGGCACAGTCCACAGTCTGGCCTTGCTTCTGTTGTGGAGACCACTTCACCCTACACCAGGCACTGCTCTGGTCCCACTTGTCACATCTTAAAAGCAAGGCTCAAAACAAGCAAGCTGTTTTCCAAAACAAATCTCAAGATGATGCATAGCAATACAAAAATATCTATGATCAAAGTAAGAATGCACCATGCCTGCGTTCAATCCAAACTTACCAGGCAGAAAAAGAAGCCAGTAAACACGATCCACAATGAGGAGGGAAAGAAATGAAAAGAAAAAGGAAAAAAAAAAGATCTGAAACCAACAGAGATGGTAAATGGGCAGACAGGGACATTACACTGGTTATTTTAACTGTATTTCTGTGTGTCCCCAATGTACAGGGAAACTCAAACATTCTGAATGGAAACATGGAAAATAAAAGGAAGATCGGAGCCACGTCAAACTCCCAGAGCTAAAAACTATAATGTCTAAAATGAAAAGTACACTGGAGGTGTTAATGACAGATCAGACGTCACAGAAGGAAAGACGGACAGACTCCAGGATGTGCCTAGGGGAACTATCCAAAATGGATCACAGAGTACACACGATCCAGGACAGAGCGTTAGTGAGATGACACACAGCCTCACACAAGTAGCTGGATGACCTAAAGGAAGAGCGAGAGACCTGGGGGTTCATCTAGAAATAAAGGTTGAAATTTTTTTGAATTTGATGGAAAGGGAGAACCCACAGATGCGGGTTTATAAAAGCTCAAGCCCAAAAAAACATGGATAAAACTGCACCAAGTCACATCATGATCAAATTGCTCAAAACCAGTGATGAGTAAAACCTCTTAAAAAGAAAAATGATATGCTTCCTAGAGAGGAACAGATAAGGATGGCAGCAGATTTCTCACAGAGCATGACGCATCTGATAACGTTGTAGAGTGATCCCAAGACCAGGGAAGACGACACCCCCTGACAACCTAAGATCTATTCCCTGTAGGATGCCCCTCAAAAATCAAAGATGAAAGACTTCTCCAGCCATTAGCTGCTGAAGTTGCTCCCAGGAGACCTGGGAAAGAAGGCCTCTCAGGCAGCAGGCTGGGGCGACAGAGGTGATATGAACCTATTCCCAGATGCAAGAGTACTGAGACCACACCGAGAGGACCAGCTCCTACAGAGGAAGGTCCGTTTGGCTCAGGATTTGGGAGGCTGCAGCCTGTGGTCACCCAGCCTGCAGGAGGAAACACATCCTGTTGGGGAGCATGTGGAGAAACTCACTCACCCCCCGGGTGCGAGAGAGGGAGCGCTGGGGCTCCATTGCCCCTCAAGGACATGCCCTAGTGGCCTGAAGACCCTACCAGGTCCCAGCTCTGAAAACCTCTACCACCTCCCAGTCACTTCACGTTGGGGACTGGCCACCCACACAAGGGCCTTGGGGGGACCTTCTAGATCTGAACTATAGCACAGGATGACTGTAAGAGCCACGGGGTTGCTTTCTCATTAGTTAAGTCCTTGTGAGAGCCTGTGGTGTGGCCCTGTGTGGCTGAGACCAGCATCAGGGCTCAGCCCAGGGCCAGGGTGTGCTGTCCCTGCAAGGTCGAGCTAGGGGTCAGTTAGTGATATCGTTGAGGACGATTTAGTGAGTCCATCTTCCAGGACAGCTATAATAAAATACCAGAGGCTGGGAAGCTTACACAGCAAATGTATTTCTCCCAACACTGGAGGCTGGAGTCTAAGACCAAAGTGCCAGAAGGCTGGTTGCCCCAGAGGCCTGTCCTCGGTGTGTACACACTGTCTTTTCCCTGTATCCCCATGTGACCCTCCCTCTGTGTATGTCTGTGTCCTGATCTCCTCTTCCGACAAGGACACCAATCAGTTTAGGTCCACCCTGGTGACCTCATTTTAATTCAATTACCTTGCAAATGACACTATTTCCAAACGCAGTCACAGTCTAAGTACTGGGTTAGGACTGTGACATGAAAGTTAGGGGGATGCTAGCCAGCCCTCAGCAGGGGTGATTCATGCCAAAGGCAAGCCTGCCATGAGCTCAGGCCAGTCCTGGGTTCAGGAGGTGGAAGGAGGAAGGACACTTTCCAGGCATGCATGGAAGGCACTGGGGACTTCCTTGGCCATAAGGAAGGACAGGGACACTTGTACCCAGGTGGTCTCAAGGTTCTCCACTGGCTCTGGAGAGGCAATTGGGTGGCTCCTGGGACCCTGGCCCAGGTTCTTAGCAACTGAGGGCTCCTCCCCACTCAGGTGAGCAGGCCAGCAGACAGGGCCAAGAGATCCAAGGGCTGCCAGGAGCCCTGGCTGCCCCCAGCTCTGCAGCCTGCTGCACTCGGACCAAGGTTGTAGATGTTTACTGGCTCCACTGCCGCCAGCCTCATCCTCTGAAAGCAGACCCAGCATTAAAAGCCACTTGGGGTTTATATACTCCACTCTGACAACCAGGAGATCAATGTTGCCACTGAACTTCTGGCAGCGTCTTTTATTAATGCTTTTAATGTCTGACTGGGAGCCACTGGGGACTTTGCGTGGAGGGCAAGCTCTCATCTGCAGTGTGAGCGTATGCTGTGCACACGCAGGCCATATGTGTCTCTGCAGGAGCATGCATGGCAGCAAGCCCGTGAGAGCTGCATGTTTGCACATGCATTTATCTCGCTTCTGTGTGTGCGCGCCACATGAGGAGGTGACTCGTGTGCTCACAGTCACTGCATACTTGGGAACACGCATGTGCGTGTGCTCGGGGGAACTCCCCTGTGCGCACGTGTGTTCTCACTCTGGGGTCAGGTGTGCTCACACGTGTGTGCATGCCAGGGAGCACACCACACTGTGCATATCTGTCTGGGCCCGTTGGTGCGAGCGCAGACTCCAGTGTGAGCTCTCTGCTCTAATCTAGAAGAGAGACTTATTTGCATCACTTGGCCCTGAGTGTGACCCTCATTTTTGTGGGAAATGAACACAACAGGAGTCCTTAAGAATCCATCAGGCCTGTTCCCAGGCCTGGAGATTTGAAATAAGCCCATGAAAGACCTACTGGTAAGTGACATTTCTCATCTGGCTTCCCTGCCTGGGCTTTCTCCAGGGTGGTATTTATCAGCGAGGCCTGGAAGAATGAGAACAGGCCCAAGGTGTCCTTGGCCTCAGCACTGCACACCGAGCAACAGAACAAGCTGCTGGTGGACCAGCCTGGGCTTCCCAGGATGAGGAGGCTCCACCAGCACCAGTGACAGGCAGGTCTCTCCGTTCAACCGCCCAGAGGGCTGCACAATAGCAGTGGCCAATGATACCTCCTGGCTGTCCCAGCCAGGCTCTCTGGGCAAAGCTTAGGCCATGTGCTCTCCCTGCTGTTTCCCCACCAGGGGCAAAGCCACCGGCACCTGTGACTGGGCAGGCCTCACTTTTTTTGCTCAGTTATGGGGGTCGTGCACTGCTCAACCCTAGGGGACCTGATTCACACAACATTTGTGAACAAGTACTTGGAAGGTGCCTTGAACTGACTTGTGTCCCTGTGGAGTCACACCTTGACGCCCTAACCCCAGTGGCCATATTTGTAAATTGGCCGTTAAGAGGTAACTGAGGTTAAACAAGGTCATAGGCGTGGGGCCCTCACCCAGTAGAAGACTCCCAGGGAGCCTCCCTCACACCTGCACCTCTCCAGGTCACAACGAGAAGGTGGCATCCATAGCCGGGAAGCAGCCCTGAGCCCTGCCCACCTTGGAACTGGGCAACCTCTACAGCCGTCAGTGGCAGGCCTGGCCTGAAGGGTGCCCACGTGACTCCTGGCAGGGAACTGAGCTGAGGACTCCCAAGACTGCCAGTGCAGAACCCGGAGCTGGGAACATCAGGAGCTTTTCTAGGCATGTTCTTTTCCTGAAAATAAACATTTGTGGCCTCCAGGGATGCATCCAGGCTGGGTCCTTCCAGACCCTGACCTTGGCAAAGCCACTTACCTACCCACCCCTCAGTGTCCTCCTGATGCTGGAGGGGGCACCCTAAGGACCATCACAAAGGTGTTTGGGCTCCCCTTGGCCATCGCCCCAGGCAGGACAGCTCAAACCACAGACGTGCCTCCCTCGGCCAGGCAGTAAGTCCAGCTCCAAGGTGCAGCACGCGAGCCGGGCTCAGGGCTGCTTCCCGGCTGTGGACACCGCCTTCTCACTGTGACCTGGAGAGGTGCAGGGGTGGGGAGCTCTCTGTCCACCTTCCACTTGGTGAGGGCCCTATGCCGATGACCCTGTTCAACCTCAGTTACTTCTTTTTCTTTCAGTACTGGAGATTGAACTCAGGGGCACCCGACCATGGAGCCACATCCCCAGCCCTATTTTGTGTTTTATGTAGAGACAGGGTCTCACTGAGCTGCTTAGCACCTCGCCATTGCTGAGGCTGGCTTTGAACTCGCGATTCTCCTGTCTCAGCCTCCCAAAGTGCTGGGATTACAGGTGGCGCCCAGCTTCAGTTACTTCTTAACAGCCTTTTTCCAAGTATGGCCACTGGGGTGAGGGCATCACAGTGTGACTCTGCAGGGATATGACTCAGTCTAAGGCACTTTGCAATCCTGGCATTGATCCTCAGGGCAGACCCAGGGCAGTAATCCTGAGGAGCAAGTAGCTGTGGGCGCCTTTCCCTGGGCTCGAGGAGCGGGTTTACTTGGCCTTTATTTCTAAACAGTCATGGTGGCTTCTAGAGCTGCTAAGCCCTGTCTGTTGGCCCCCCAAGCTCCTCTGCTGCTTCTGGAGATGGAGACCCCCTGGTGACCCTCACCCTTTCCCACGGCTGCTCCGCCCTGGCTCCAGGGGTGCCTCGGGGTGGTCTTCCTCTCTCTTGCATGACTTTCCAACACCCGTCAGGGGCCTGGTGGCCTGGGGCTCAGCATGTGAATGAACAGGTGCGTGAGGCGAGGGTCTCGCTCTGTTCTGTGGAAGTCTTTGCAAACCAACCATCTGAGACTCGTTTGTTCTCTGAAGCAGAGCTGAGCCGACAACCAGTCCAAATTACAGAGCCCAAAGCTTTGTTCTTCTGGAACACAGGAGACCAGACAGATCGGGGTCCTTCCCACAGGAACTGCTTTGAGAAATGGTACAAAGTGCTCGCAATGAGCAGTCACCACACTCAGAGGTGCCCAATGCCCCACAGACTGCTCACTCTCCAGAGGGACCACAGCCCTTCTGCAGCCAGTGGACGCTGGTCCACAGCACCAGGCACAGGAGGCCAGCAGGACGTGCAGGTCTGTCTCCTGCTAGTGGCCACTCAGCAGGGTGGTCTCCACCCAGGGACAGATCTGGTTTGTCCACTGGGGTCCCACCTTGAGTCAGACCCTTCAGGAACAAGAGAACCTGCAGGGTGGGTAACGCTGAGATCCTGTGGCCTGGGGATCACCCAACACGTCCCCACCGCCAGGCAGCCAGCCAGGCTCCTGCTGAAGGGCCTGCAACCACCCCAAACCTGCTCTGAAGGCCCAGATGGCAGGAGGTCCCGTGAGGTGTGAGGGTGGAGGCCGCTGTGGCCTAGGACAGAGGATGATCTAGAAAAGGCTGGGTGGCCCTCCTCGGCTAGCCTTCCTGGCCATCCCTGCTTTTGGTGGCCTTCCAAGGAGCCTGCAGAAGGGAGGTCAGCCTCGACCTGTGATGGCGGAGGGCAGACTCCATGCAGCAATCTCTGCACACCTCTGGCTGTGGCCAGCCCTGGGGCCACAGGGAGCTTTGTCCTCAAGTGAGAGGGGAGAGACCAGAGGGATGGGACAGTGGCAACAGAGACCCCAGCCACATCTTCTCTGGGGCCTGCCTGGGCACTCCCCAGTGGTGGCCTCGGGCTTGGCCCTTCCCAGCACAGTCCATTTCTGTCACAGAGAAAGCCAGCTCTGAACAGCTGTTAAAGCCCTCGAGGCAGATCCATCCAGGAAGCCTGCGGAAGGGGTGGAGAGAGAGCAGAGCTCAGTCCCAACACGGCAGGGTAACAGCCAGGAGCAGGGGCACAGTGGATGGGAATAGCTGAGAGGAAACCCAGGAGGTGGGGGTCCTGGCCAACCTGTCCTAATGGGGATCTTGCTGAAGGTAGCCAGGGTCACCAGATACCACTGGGGGAAGGGTTCTTGCTAAATGGACTCAGCAAGATTCTTGCTAAAACTGGGCTCTTGTGAACATGCCTGTCTCAGGCGAGCCCTGCAGAGCATGTCCCTGAGAGTGCCCACCTGATAGTGGGGCCCAGCCCTGGAGGCCAGGTATTCAGTGGCAAAGACCACACCTGTTTCTCTAGAATCCAGGGAATGTGGTGTTTCCTCTAATGGGAACCAACACACGCAGCAGATGCTCTGAGTCTGTGACTTTGCCCCTGGCAGATAGCACGGATTTCCAGAAACATCACAAACCAGCCTGACAGCATCCTGGCCAGGCCTGTGTGGAGAAGGCAGTTTATGTCATTATCTCAAAAATTTATTTTCTGAGATTTTGATAGCTATACTTCCACACAGTTGGATTTATATAATTATATGAAGAAAATTGCTAAAATTTCTTTCCTGAGACTGGACCCACAGGCTTTGCCCAATGCCAAAGGTCAAGGTGCCCTGCCTTAAAGAAATAAATTTGCAAGTAAAGGAATCTCCCTGCAATGACCTAAACAAGCACAGCAGGAGGGTGGGTGCAGAGCAGGGTCCATACAGGGCTCAACACATACGGTCAGCATCCAGGGAAAGGCATCTCAAGGTTAGCAGGCAAACCTGTGGGCACTCTGAGAACAGAGCCCAGGCCTGGACAGGCGATGACTGAAGCTACTCGGCGGAGGGTGAAGAGCCGGTCAGACAGCAGAGGCTGCGGGGCTGGAGAGCAGGGGCCTAAGGACCCTGCCACAGTGCGGAAGAGCAGAGTCAAGACAGGCAGAGAAGACCCTGAGGCTGCAAGACAGAGAACCCAGGGAGGGTGGAGGCCACAGCAGGCACAGAGATGAACTCCCAAGCTCCAAGGTGACCTCCGAGTGGAGGGGCCTGTGAAATATCAAGGGTAAGCAACGAGGAGTCCTCCCTCACTCAAATATAAGAAAAATGCAAGACTCAGACCTTTCTGAAGCTGCCATAGTTGGGAAGCAGGTGACCCGGAGAGAGTCAGGCGCTGCAGTCCCCAGGTGCACAGGGGTGTGCAGGAGACAGCGCAGTCCAGTCCACCTCGGGGCATCGAGGAAAAGGACTCTGAATCTACAATCCACAGTCAGCAGCATTATCACTTACATACGGTGATTAAGGAAAGCTCACCAGCACCCGAGGCCGTGAACCTCCGTAAGAGGCAGAGACTCACCAACCAGGAGAGAGGGAGCTGGGCCACAGGCGCCGCACGAGGGTGACCAGACCATGGCATCACTTTCCTTATCGTTTTTAAAAAATAAAACAAACAAAAAGAGCCCACATCTAGAGAAAAGACGAAGAAATAAACCTACAGTAAGCCAGAAGGAAATTGCAGCATGGCTGGTCGCGGCTGGACAGACAGCCCTGTGAGTACAGTGGGGTCTGAGTCCTGCCGGGGTCGGCGACAGGCGTGCTGAGAAGCCTGAGAGGCACAGCCTGGGTTTAAGTCCAGGGCAGACTCCGGGGAACAGCATGACCATCCAGGGGTGAAAGGTGGAGCATGGAGAGGGCGAAGCTCAGTGGCGGAGCGAGTGCTGAGAAGACAGCAACGGCAGCAACCAGCAACGGGCGCGGGCGGCGCTGCTCCCACGGGCCTGCTAGTGCATGATGGCCCACCTCGGGCTACGATGAGACCTCCACTGACGTGCTGTTGGCAGCGCTCTCAGGGAGCAGGAGACCCCAGGCAGGTGGGAAGCAATCAGCTGCAGAAGACATCACTCTAATGTGCATTGGAAGAAAATGGGGTGCAAAGCCAACACCCCCCAGGGAAAACGATCACCAAAGGCAAAGCCTGCCTGGAGGCCAGGAGCTCAGGGCTGATGGGCAGCCCGTGTCTGCACGACACTCCATCTAGGACCCCATCGTACTGTGGGGCCAGCACCTCGTGGGCGCTCGGGATGCACTGGGGGAGGTGCTCCCTGCCTGGTATCCTCAGGGTACCTAGAAGTTGTGAAGTTGTGTCCCATGAGGACAGCCTGGGGTCAGCCCAGAGACGCTGGTCAGACCTCAGGCATGCCCTCAGGCCTTCCCAAGGCCATGAGGCTGCCCTGTCACCAGAGGGGATGTCCCAGGGTCTGGAGCTGGCACTGCTCAGACCCCAACTCCCCGGTACCACTGTGATCTGCCACTGGCTGCCTAGCCGCATGGGCTCCATCCCCTACAGAGAACACTGGTAGGACTCGGTGGCATGGCCATGGGCCTCCCATGGCTAGCAGTGGAAGGCCCCAGGGAGCCCATGGTCACAGTGTGGGCCATGGTTGTTCAGAGCCAGGCAGCTGAGGGCCAGTGGATGTGGCCAGTGTGGCGAGCCTAAGCCTTCTCTCCTGACCCTGAGCTGGCTCCATCGTCTGCAGCCCCCAGTCCTGGAGCAGTATCATGCCCTCTCCACAGCTCGGCCAGAGGGCCAGGCAGCCAAGCAGGTGCACCTGCTGTGAGCTCTGCGCCCAGGTGCAGGCATGGGGGCGGTCCCCTGAGACACAAGCTTCCTTCTCACTGTGCCCACCCCCTGCAGCACCCAGCTTCCTGCAAGAGGGTGCCAAGGCCCTGAGGTCCTCACACCTAGAGCAGTGGGTATCCAACACCACGTGTCTTTCTGAACACCCCCAACCCATGTGGCATTTGTCTTCGGCCCTGTCCCCTTTGACAGCTGGCCCTGTTGCCATTTCCAAGTGCCTTTCCCTTCCCACCTAACAAAAGGACAGGCCCACAGACAGGCCAGGGGCAAGCGGGCAAAACCTCCACCCTGTCTGGACCCTCCTCACCCCCTCCATCCGCACACATGGGACAGACGCCAGCCAGGGGTGTGAGCAGGGATGGACACACACAGGTCTGCACCGGGGCTTGGGAAGCTGAGACAGAGCCAGGTCCGCTGATCCCAGCAGAGGAAGGCTGGGTGGATGCAGGTGAGCTGCCCTCCTGGAGCTGAGGTGGGAGAGGAATCGACACGGGAGGTCCCTCCCCACTCTTCAGACTGGGCACAGAGGGAGAGCTGTGCTGGAGGGGAGTCGGGGGGTGAGGTAAGAGCCTTGAGCATCCCCCTCCTGCTGCACCACGGGGTCCAGAGAGAGAAGGTGACCCATGGCTTCTGCCATCCACGTGCCTGGCGGGGGACGTTAGGGCTGTGACTCCAGGACAGCTCTGAGGGTCATCTCCTACTGCCCACCTGCGTCTGATAGCAGAGTGCTGTTAGCTCCGCCTGTCCCTGCATTCACTCAGCTGCAGTCCTTGTAAGCACCTACCACAAGCTAAGTAGGCATGGGCTTGGGGACCCTGCCTCGGGGAGCAGCAGGAGTCCAGGACAGGGACCTGCGAGTAAGAGGTGGGGCCACCAACCAAGTGCAGAGCCAGCCCAGAGTGGCCTGGGGAGGGTTACTGCTGGGGACCCCTGTCTGGGAGGGAGTTGGTGGGGAGGGGGAGGGTAACGTCACTGAGCAGGAGGCAGCCTGGCAGCAGGGAATCTTCCAGGGTGTGCGGATGCCCAAGGCCTGCCACCACGAGTGAGCCAGGCAGGGTCGTAGGCTGGTGTTCACGCCCAGCCCAGATTCACCCTGAATCTTCCTCGATGCTCTGAGATAACCAGAGGAAGAGGGTGGATTTTATCTGGCCCCTGCAGGGACAAGGATTTCCTGGCATCCACAAGGCAGCACAAAGCAAACATCTGATAACTCAAAAGTGCATTTCCATATGTCAAGACGGAGTGACCAGAAGCCACACGACAAGGAGAGGTAGAAATGTTTGTGGCATTCGCAATGCTAATTGCTTATTATACGTAAGTGGCTCAATGATAAGAACACCAAGCCACGTGCAGAAAAATGAGCAAAAAACATGGAAAGACAATCCCAGAATAGGAACCACAAATGCCAAGCACACACACTTGGCAGAAGGAATTCCACCAGTGATGGCCCTGAATGGCCCTCTGCCTTCCAGTCTGCTCAGGTTAATTATTCCTGGTGCTGGGGAGGCTGGGCCATCCTGAGGAGTAGCAAGACAGTTCACCAAGGCATCCTGGTCGGAAAGGCAGGCCCAGCACCCCACCCTGAAGAACTGCGAGGGAGGGGCACCCTGACCGCCAAGGAGCTCTCAGCAAACCTCCGACAGCCTCCAGCAAGGCAAGGCGGAGAGATGCCTGCTGCCACCTCCAGGGACTCGGCCTGAGCCTCAGTGCACTGGCAGGAGCAGGGTGGGTGAGCGAGGCAGGAGGTGAGATTGGACACACCTGCATGTAGCCGCCACCACAGCACCGTCCAAGAAGCTGAGAGGCAGCGGCAGACCTTTGTGCACAGACACGCACGGAGCACCACGGGGGAGCACCACGGGGGAGCACCACGGGGGAGCACCACGGGGGAGCACCACGGGGGAGCACCACGGGGGAGCACCACTCAGCCTTCTAAGGAAGGAAACACGGATCCACCCCCACACAGGAAGCTGGAGGACTCACAGTTGCACAAGCCAGCTATGAAAGGACCAACGCCCAGTGCTGCCTCTACGCCAGGCCCCTGGTGGGGGGAGGGGTCCCCTAGCACGAGGTCGCCAGGGGCTGGGGCAGGGATGGGGGCCAGGGTTAAACAGAACTGTTGGGAAAGTGGAGAAAGTTCTGACCTGGGCCCTCAACCTCAGATGGTAAATGTACACACATTTGCCTCAAGCGTAAATAAATGGGTGTAACCAAGAGCCCTGACTCTAGGGCAGTGGGTGGCCACAGTGCTGGACTGTGTCTATTGATAAACACATAATTACACTCTCTCTGGCTATGTTACAGGCCACACAGCGGGCCTGAGACCAGGAGGTGCCCTGCGTTGGCACTGGTAACTGCCCACCCCTCTCCTCCTCCATCTATAGAGTGTGGGGGCGCCCCTGCCATCCCCACCTGTGATCAGTTCCCCCCGGGGGAATATGAGGCCCCACCTCAAGCCCATGGGCTCCCACTGGGGACCAGCACTCTGCTTTCTGATGACTTCAGATGCCTTGAGGCCCCTGGCCTGGCTCATGGCCTGTGCCCCTGCAGACCTCCTTGCCTAGGCCCTTGTCCCCAGCAGCTGCATGGACCCTTCTCTGGCCCACAGCGGCCCTCTCTGGACTCTGCCAGAACAATGGCCTACTAGACCCTCTTCCAGAAGTGACGGAGCTAATGTTTGCCCTTCCCATATGAGGAGAGTGGGGACACTGGGCGAGGGACCCCGTGGCTAAGGGCTGATGCCATCCCTGCTAGCTGTGAGCCCTGAGTCAGTTCCCCCAGCTGTAAGATGATCAGCTCAGCAAGTCCCTCACAGCCAGAACCCAGGCGCCAGCACAGGCGCAGTGCCGGCTCGGGGCTCCCTGCTCGCTGCTCCTCCCCGTCTCCCTCTACTCGCAGGGCGCCATTCCTCCCTTCTGTCCCTCCATGCAGTACCACTAGGGCCCCCAGGGCGGACAGTGCACCTCAGAAGCCCCCGAGTGAGGCCGCAGCATCAACCCCACCCAGAGGAGCAGCTGGGGCCAGCAGGATTCAGGGCAGTCACCAGGTTGGACCCCAGGAACGTGCTGCCACAGCTCAGTCATGCTCATTCCAAGAACCTCCTGCCTCTCAGGGAAGAGAGCGCGCGGCGGCAGCGAGCGCCCAGCCTCTGCCGTGCAGCTCTGCGTGCCTGTTCCGTGGTTCCAGCAGGGTCCGCCAGCGCCTGTCCACTGCCCTCGAGCCCGACCTGTGGTTTGTGGTGGAGGGTGTTTGGTTTGCCTCCTCTGCTGCCTCCAGGAGCTGGCGGCCTGCGGAGCAGGGCTCTCCTTGCTTATTCCTCAAAATAAGAAAATGAGAAAAAGGAAAATCAGAATAAAAGGTCAGCTGGGGCCACCATCACCACTGCTCCAGAGTGGCTTGGCAGGAAAGGGGGCAGGGTGTGGCTGGGCCACCAACAGTGGAGACCAGTGTCGGCAACTTGGCTCTTGGCACTGCCAGGGCCAAGCCAGCTTTCCAAGAGCAGTGAGATGGAAATCAGAGGCTGTGCAGATGCAGGGTCTCTGGAAAGCAGCGAGGACGGCTGGGCCAGCCCTGCCACCGCCAAATGGGCACATTGACCCATCCCCTCCAGCAGAACCCAGTGCAGGCTGGTCAGTGCCGGGCCCTGGCCTCCTGAGCCTGACTCTCTGTGACCTCCAGCAGGCCCTTCCCACACCCTGAGCCCCTCCCAGCCCTTGCCTAGCTGCAGCTTTGATTTCAGTTCTGACCAGCACTTCCTTCAAGACTCCCTCCCCATTAGTTACTCCGTATAGGAGTCCAGGACACGCCCAGGACTGGCCATGTGTCAAGGTCACAGAGGAGAGGATGGAGCCAGTGTAAGGACGTCACAACAGCATTTCCTGAGCATGACAGTGTCCCAGCCACCCTGCGATGCCTATGTCCCCTGCCAGATGCTGAGATGGGTCCTGTCTTGAGACTTTTCCATTTTGCATCTGGGGAAACTGAGGCCCAGATGAGTCAGACATAGCACCCCAGTGCCCCAGACAAGGGCAAGCTGGGACCCCACTCAGGCCCCTGCACAGAGAGCTCCAAGGAGCCTGGGCATCTCAACACACCTCCCAGGTGCCCCCCTCTGCCTCTCCTCCCTCTGGTCCCTGGTATTTGTTGTAGGCAGCCTGCTCTCTGCACATGTCCACAAACAGGAGACGAGGCAGCCCTGGACTAGCCCTGTCTGGAAGTTTCCATCCAGAGCATATGTTTCCTTCTCTCATGTCCAGACCTCACCTCCCGTTCCTCACCTCAGGAAAGGCCTCCAGTGGCCCCCCAGGAGCCCTGGGGGTCACACAGGCCCTATAACAGTCCAGGCCTTAGCCTGTGCCCTCCCTCCAGGCTGGGAGGACAAAGCCTGTGAGTACAGGTGGGCCAGCAGGAGAGAGGAAGCACCAACTTGTCAGCCCACAGGTCATGCCAACCCAAGGGCATGCAGGGTTGTGCCAACCCAGGGCATGCAGGGTCATGCCAACCCAAAGGCAACCCAAATCCAAGCCTGCAGATGGAAGGCACCTGGAGAGCCAATGGGGCTGGCCAGTCCAGAGGCAAACACATCCTGTCCACAGGCAGCAGGGAGCGTGGCTCCAGCTGGGTGGGGTCACCGTGCAACTGAAGGGTCAGCTGCTGACTGACCCCACGTGGAGCACGCATGACATGGATGTTCCCCTCCTTCTGAAAAACCAGGGGTGCCGGGGGTCAGCCTGGGTGAACAGCCCTCTATCAGGCTGAGCTGCACCGGCTCCAGTGCTTTCGAACCCCCTCCAAGTCACTAAGTGTGGAGCCTGAAGTGTTTGAACATGGCATTTGACCCACGAGGACCCTCCCGGCCATTAAACTGCCACTGGGCCCAGCGGTCAATGTGGTAAGTGCTCACACATGCTTTGTCAGCAGCCTGGAGCGGGTGGCCCTGCGCAGGGCTGGGGAGAGCTCCTGCAATCGCGAGGAGCACCGTGGAGCAAGGCGACAACCCCATTTAATTCTGCCGCATTCCTCTGACACGTGTGCTGTCAAAATGTCTCCAGTCACTTTGCCACACAAAAGAAATGTCCCTCAGTGTCTCAGGAAATAAGGTTTTCCTTCCAGGAACCCAGCAGGGCTGGCTCAGGCCCAGGAGGGCTCACCCCAGTGGCTGTCAGCCTGGGAGCCACCGAGGCCCTGCAATGAGGCCGCCCCCAGCCCAGGTCGGCCAGGAGTGGAAGGAAAGCCTGGGCAGCCCCACCTCCTGCCCCAGCCACGCTGCATCCAGCAGCCTGCACTTGCAAGGCGTCCGAGGAGGTCACTGAAGGACTCGAGACTTGCCTGATTCGGTTCTTAGGGTGTCTGACCTCTGCAAAGAGACCACCCCCAGACAGCAGCTCCCCAACCCATGCTGCTCAGCTGCTCTGAAGGAGAAGTGGGCAGGTAGCTGTCTCTGAGCCTGGCCGCCAGCCCCTGACTTCCCATGGAGGCAGAGACCAGGACAGCAGCTGGAGCTTGCAGGAGGTGGTGCCTGTCACAGCCCCTGCTGCCTGAGCTTCCGCACCTGTGGGCTGAACAGGTCCAGAAGGGATTTGGAAAGCTCTGACCCTGAACCCAACAGCACTAACACCTCGATTCCAGATTCCGGGCGCCGAGACTGGAGGAGTGAGGTAGGAAGGCGCGACTCGGGCAGAAGGGAAGCTTCCAGCTCTGGAGAGAGCAGGGCTCACAGGGCTCACAGGGCTCAGGCCTGCCCCCACCCGCGTCAGGACCGGGCAGCGCGCACCGTCCCGCTGGGTCACGGATCCATCTTGTGTCTGTCTCCAGAGCTGTGCCAGGGTAGGACGAGAGTCCGGGCGGGCAGGCTGGGCAGTGAGAACCAGGCACACACCAAGCTTGCTCCGCAAAGCAGCAGTCAGGATCCTGGGTGGCCTCGGGGCTGACGGGAAGATGGCCCAGTTCTAGGCACACAGGAAGCCCTGGTTCCAAGCCGTCAGTGGGAGGAGCACACACCCAGGCAGGCACTGCCCCATGGAAGCTAAGCTCCCTGCAGGCGAGGTTGCCTGCCATTCTGTGTCCTGCCCTCCCTAGAGTGAGGGCACTGGGCGCAGGGAAGGCACACGAGCCTGCAGATTCCCAGCCCACACTCCACCCTGTGCTCATGCAGCCACCCCTGAGAAGGGGTTCATCCTTCTCCCCATTGCACCCTCTGCCAGGGAAGTGCTCTTGAGGACGGCAAAAAGGAGAATAATCACGGGTTTTATGAGGGCTTTTCCTTTATTTAAAAACATACATCACTTATGTGGAATTGAAAGAGCTCTTTTCTGCAGCCTTCCATTTTCTGGGTGACGGGAATGGCCCTGCTCCTTGATCTGCTCTCCCACAAACACCTGGCAGATGCCCTTGAGGAAGCCACTGCATGGCAATGAGCAGGTCCCAGGAGGCACACAGCGCCCTGCTCCCAGGGAACACGGGGCATTGGAGCGTGGCAGCTGGCCAGAGGGTGGAAGGTGCCCACCTGAGGGAGGGGCAGGAACCCTCAGGACTAGGGAAGGAGGTTCAATAATGCCCCCAAATTCACGCCACTGGAAACTCAAATGGGTCCTTATGTGGAAATAGGGTCCTTGTGATGGAAATCAGGTGATCAACCCCTGAAGAAACTCCTGGGTAGGGATGAGCCCTGGGTCCAATAAGAATAGGAGAGGTCATGGTGATCAGGATTTGGGGTTGCAGGGTTTTTTCTGTTTTGTTTTTGTATTATATTTCTGTTCTTGGTAATTCTAGCTTCATAAAGTGAATTAGTAAGTATTCCCTCCTATGCTATATTCTTGGAGAGATTATGTAGTGTTGGCAATAATTCTACTTTAAATATTTGTTAGAATTCTCCAGTGAAGCCCTCTGGTAATGTATATTTCCTTTTGGGGAGTTTTTCAATTATTTCTCAATAATCATAGCACTATTCAAATTACCTGTTTCATATGAGTTAGAGTAATTCGTGCTTTTCAAGGACCTGGTCCACTTATCTAAGTTGTCGAACATATGCGTGTCAAATTGTTCCTGCTGCTCCTTTATCATCCTTCAGATGTCTACATTGTATCTTTGCTTCATTTCTGGTATTGGTAATTTGTGTCTTATTTTTCCTTTGTAATTCTTTTTAGAGTTTTGTCAATTTTATTGATGTTTTCAAAGAATGATCTCTTTTTCTCATTGATTATACCTATTGCTTTTCTGCTTTCAATTCCAATGATTTTGGTTCTTTATCTTTTCTTGCTTCTGATTGCTTTGGATTTACTTTGCCCTTTCTTTTTTAGGTTTCTGAACTGAAATCCTAGATTATTCATTAGAAACTTCTAATCTTTTCAGATCTATGAACTCAGTGCTACAAATATCCTTCTTAGTGCTGCTTTGTCTGTGTTCCCAAAATTTTAATATGTTGTATTTCCTTTTTCATTCCATTCTACTTTTTAAAAATTTCCCGTGGTCTTTTTACTTGACATATGCTTTTATTTGACATAATGCTTACTTAGAAGTGTGTTGTTTAGTTTCCCGGAGTTTGGGAGATTTCCTTGCTATCTGTTGTTGATTTCTACCTCAATTCCATTGTAGGCAGAGATCACATCCCTGCATGATTTTGATGATTTTGAATTTGCTGAGGCCTGTTGAATGGCCCAGGATGGGGTCCACCAAAAGATATTTCCACAGTGTGAGTGGGTCCTGTGACCTCACTGTTTATGTGTAGCTGTTCTACCAACTGTTGAGCAGGGTTTCCAGGTGCAGCTCCCCTGTGGACGTGGCAACTTCTCAACCTGTTGAGTGTTTGTTTCACACGCTCGGCAGCCCCGTGGCTTAGACACGTTGACTTCTGCTAAATCCTCTTAGTGGGCTGAACTCTCAGACTGTAATGTCCCTCTCTGACCTTGGCCAATTTCTTTGCTATGAAGCTTTTTTTTTTTTTTTTAATCTTGTGGTCGTGCAGTCAATCTTCTTTCTTTTGGTCAACATACCTCATTTCCCTCTGCCTTATCTTGTGTGTTTTCTGTATATTGTGTGCATGTATACATGCACAACGTTTGAAGTGAGGGACGCTGCTGCCAGGGAGGAGAAGCCAGGCATGCCAGAGGCCTCCCCTCCACCATGGAGATGGCCAGGCTGCCACCAGGTCATGGTCAGCTTCCCCAGGTCCCCTTACTGCTGCCTCATGGAGGTGGAAGCCCAGGCTGGACACTGTAAGGGTGCCTATTGCTGGCCACTGGGGTCAGAGTCCCTCTGCTGCCACCTTGGTCAGCCCAGTGAGGGTGCTGGCATCATAGCCTCCTGGGTGGAAGTGCAGGCTCCCCACACCATGTGCTGATGACTTTTGGGGGGACACAGGCTTCTCTGGCCTTTGGCTGGAGCAGAACTACTGCCACCTGGAAGCTTTCTGTCTTGCCAGGCTGCCTTTCCTGGCCACGTGGCAACAGAGCCGGCTTCTGTGGGGCCTGCTTTGTCTGCGCTGATCGGTGCTCCCAGTGCTCTGGGGCAGCTTCAAGTCTGGACAGGGGGCAGAAAGAGAACCCAGGGATACCCAGCATGACTGACACTGCTCAGGTCCTGAGGTCCCCTGCCACCCTGCCCTCTTCCCTCCAGCCCTCAGAGTCTCCTTAGGCTTCTTAGGTGCGAGGTGGGGTTGCTGCTGTGTTCAGTGCAAGCAGCAGGGCAGCATGCCCTACTCCACTTTCCCCATGAGGGCCCACCCTGCCAGCAGGCTCCTCCAGCCACTGTCCCTGCTGGCTCCGTAACTGGAGTGGCCCTGTTGGAAGCTCACAGAGCAGGAAACTATGCGGCCCCTGGATAATGACCGGCAGGGAGCTATAGCCGTTGGCCCCACAACCACACACATCCTTTACCAACTACCTAAGCTCAGGAGGGGGGCTTTCCCTGTTGAGAGCAGTCCCACATAACAATGGCCCCACTGACCTTGACTACAGCCCTGCAGCCCCACGAGGACCTGGCTGCCTGTGCCCAGGCTCCCCACCCTCAGCAAAATAGACAGATGCTGCTGTCCCCCTAAAAGTTACTACAAAACACTAATCCCAATGTCATGGCATGAGGTGGGGCTATTGGGAGGTGATCAGGTCATAGAGTGGAGGCTGCAGACAAGATGAGGCCCCTACATGAGGCCAGGCCAGGGGAACCCAGCAGGAGGACAACCCCGGGCACCTGACCTCCAACTTCCAGGCTCCAGACTGCGGGAAAAGAACATCCATAGTGGAAACCCCACCCCGACTTGGTGGTGTGTGGAGGTAGTGGCCCCAGCTGAGACGCAGCGTGACGTACAAGGCATGTGCTTCCACAGCTGGGTGCTGGGAGCTCGCTGTGCCACAGGGGACAACTGGTGCACGCCCCACACTGAGCCCTAGGCCACATTCCCCTGGGTGACAGCAGGCCCCATTCCTGGCTCCTCGCTCCCTCGCTGCTGGCAATAGCCTCCCTGGTCCTGCCCAGGCTCGGCCACTGCAGCCTCTCTGGGCACCACAGCTTGTTGTTAGCATCCTCTGCAGGACCCAGCGCCCACTGGCTATTGGCACGGGGTAGTGGGGATTTGGCCCCTGCCAAGGGGCTGAGTGGCTCAGTCCACCCATGTGCAGAGCCAGGAGGTGGCACTGCAGCTGGGCTGGGGGACGAGACTGCATCCCCGGCACCCATACTGCACTGAACAGCCAGGGCTGACCAGTGGACACGGGCCTTGAGGGTTGACAGGAAGAGGACAGGGACATGACCAAGGCAGAGGCAACAGCAGGAAGCCTCGTCCATGTGTCCCTGCTCAGCTCTGCCAGGCACTGCTCTCCTTGGTGGCAGCCAACAGCCACCCCCAAATCTAGAGCCTGAGCCCAATTCCTCCTGTCATGAGGACTGGCAAGGACCATCCATTGTCCTGCCTCCTGAGCATCTGGATCCTGCTCCTTCCCCAGGATGGGCCGTGGCCCACATTGCAGCCCCCAACTCCCACGGGTCTCCTTCTGTGGTTCAGACCTGTGCCCTCTGGGCCTCACCTCTGCACAGCCTCCCAGGGCCTCAGCACCAGGAGGGTCCTCAAAAGGCAGACTAATCATGGCACTGCCTCCTGCCTGGGCCTCTCTGTGACTCCCCAGTTCTCCAGGAAGTCCATGGCGGTTATGCAGGTCCTCAGTGGCTTGTCCCTGTCTTCTCCACTCCCAAGGCCACCCTCCCGCCCCCCCATGGTCCTGCGTCAGGACCCTGCTATCCTTGAGCTCAAAGAGCTGCCTGCCCCTCCACTGGCCTGAGGACCTCCCTGCCTGCCTGCCTGACCAGCCCTCCCCATCCTTCACCTGTGGCTTTCCTGTTGCTCTGTCCTGCCCCAGCCCGAGGCCCTTCCTCTGCAGAGCACAGCTGGACTGCCCAACCTGCAGGTCACCTGCCTGCCTCGCCTTGCACCTGATGGCCGGTAGGGTGGACAGAGGGGAACAAAGAACTTGCTGACAGAGGAACTTGAACATGACGAGGTGCAGGCTGAGGCTGCGGGAGCCAGCGTCTAATGGGGAGGATTTCAGTTTGGGAAGACGAAAGATTCTAGAGATGGACCGCGCCCACCCATGGAACTGGGCTTAACGCCACTAAATTGGACTTAAAAATCTTTAAGGTGGTGAATTTTACATCATGTGTATTTTACCAAAATAAAGTAAATTATGGTGAAATAAAAGCACACAGGGGAAAAAAGACTTTAAAACGTGTAGCTCACCATTATGTTCATTAATTCTATTTATAGAAATCTATCCTGAAAAAAATGATCCTTTAGATCTGTTGGGGGGATGTGCAAGGATGCTTGTAGAAACAATGTTTCCACCAGAAAAGCCAGAAATTATCCTTCCAAGGAAGTCATGGCTAAATAAACCGCAACTGAGACACTGGGGCATATTTGTAACCCTTTAGAATGAAGTTTATGAATAGAGTATAAAATCTGTCTTTTCTTGTAATATAATAATCAGTGAGAAAAATAGGAGCCAAATTTTAAATACAACAACTTTTAAAAAATGTCTTTATGCTTAGAAAATAAAATGATAGCAAAACCATCTGAGTTTAATAGTTTGTACTTGGAAGGTTTTGTTTTCCTTTCTGTTGTTCTTCAATTATGAGGTTAGACTACTGTGGAAATGAAAGTTAGTACTAACTGAATTATCAACTGAAGTTAATAATTCTCACTAAAGTTAATAATTTTCACTATTTTAAAGCCAGTTTATAGACTTATTTTAAATGTTGTAAGAAGAAGGAGTCAGAGGAGAGGGGGGTAGAAAGCGGAGGAGGGGCGGGCGAGGGGGGACACGGCCAATCACCTGGCCCTGCTGCACCCCCTCAGAGCAGGAGCCACACTGAGCTGTGAGAGGGGCGTGTTGTGGGGCCTGTCCTCCAGGAGCAGCCACAGCAGCGCCAGGCACTGCTGCCCTGTGCCAGCTGTGAGGTGAGAGGCAGATGGAGTCCCTGACCCCAGAGCAGGGGGGGACCAGTGCTCCCTGCCAGACCACGACACCAGCCAACACTGCCAAGGCCTGGGTGAGCCCGGCACCCTCAGCCGTTCTGTGGCCAAGAACCATCGTCTCAAGCCTCAGGAGCCCCCCACTGGGTGCTCCCCGTCCTGCAGCTGAGAACAGTCAGAGACCTAGCAGGTGCTGAAGCTGAGATTGAATGCAGGGTGTCTGCCCCAGGAGGCTGGCTTTGCCTGAGTTAGGGCGCTAGCAAAGGTGGCCTGGGCAGAGCTGGGCACAGCGCGCATGCCCATGATCCCAGCAGCTCCCCAGGCTGAGGCAGGAGGATCGTGAGTTCAAGGCCAGCCTCAGCAACTTAGTGAGATCTTGTCTCAAAATAAAAACATGAAGTGCCGGGGATGTGGCTCAGTGGTGGCACCCCACTGGGTGCACTCCTTAGTACCAAAAAGAAAAAGGATGGAAGGGCGCTTGGAGCAGCCCGGAAGTCCTCCTGCAGCGACGTCTCAGGCTCCCTGCAGCATGCTGGGCTCGTCTCCGTGCCTGCGCCTGCTGCTGCGGTGGCTGCTGTGGCCACCCACAGTGGGCCTTTTCCTCATGCTGGGGGCCACGGCACTCAGGAGCACTGTGGCTGGGCTGTGGGCTGCTGCACCCTGGGTGGAGGTGCGGTCCTTCAGCCACCGTGTCCCTCTGCTGAGGGCTCTGTGCAGCGGCAGCCCTGGCAAGCTCCCAAGGCCCTCGCTGACTTTGGGTGGCTTCAGTGACAGCTTCTCCTCAGAAATCATTGAATCTGCATCTGGGGGATCCCAGAGGAGCGGGAGGGGGGCAGGGCGGGGTGAGCACCAGGCAGGGACTTGCCGGAAGGAGCACCCCAGGCCCTTGCGTCTTGGCTTCAGCCTGCTTGAGAGAAATAAGGACCAGGGAACCAAGCTCCCGGGAGGTCACAGGCCACAGTGCGGACCCTACGCCACGGGCTCCACCGTGCACCCCATTCACAAACCGAGGTCCTACCCACTGGACCTCAGAGTGTGCACTTCCCTGGAGGCAGGGCCCTGAAGAGGACACTCAGGTTCAGTGAGGTCACCAGGGAGGCCCTGTGCCCATCCACCTGGTGTTCTCAAAGGAAGAAGAGATCAAGACACAGACTCCCAGAGGGATGGTGTGGGAGGACACAGGACCATGGCCAAGGACACAGGCCTTAGGAGGAGCCGGGCCTGCCCACACTCGACCTCAGACTCCATTATTGTGGGACAGTAGCGTGCCGTCCAGGCAGCCTGTTGTGGCTCAGCTCAGTAAAGGCACTGGGGCCCAGCTCTTCATCCCTCACTGCCCAGCAGGCCTTGGGGTCCTCTGCGCTCTCCCTCCCTGTCACTCCTCCCAGCCCTGTCTCCACACCCACTCACCCAGCCCAGGCCCAGAGGAGAGTCCATGTTTGTGATTTGTGGAAATCCCCTGGGTCTCTGCTTCCAGAATGGTGACTTGGTTTCCTGGAGGGCGGGGGGAGTCACGGCAGGTCAAGGCCTTGGGGGTCTGGAGCACCAGAGCAGCAGGTCTGCTGTGGGATGAGGCCCCCACTCCTTTAGCCCGAGCCCAGGAGCTGCCTGGAACCAGGGCTGAGGATGATGACCTGGTGCAACGAGGGGGCAGTGGACCAAGCCGGGGCGGAGCCAGGCCCCCAGCACCTGCCCTCGAGCCTGAGGTGTGGGCACCGTTATTTCTGGTTCCAGACAGGGAAGCCTCCAGATGACGCCATTCAGCCAGTTTGGTCCAGAGGAAAGAGGTCAGGTGCCATTTGGCCAGAAACACACTGACGGCCATGATAACGTGCCGGCTGCTGGTGGGACGAGTCTTACTGCGCCAGGTGCACAAAGGCCCTGCAGCAAGAATCAGTCCGGCCGTCCTAAGATGTGGACGTTGTTGTGCTGCCCACCTCAGCACCACGGCCCTTCTGCTCCCAGGTCTGCCGCCCAGCCCTTCCCATCTGCACTGCAAGTTAGAGGGGGAAAGCGAACACCAAGCAAGGTTAGAGACTAAATTTAAACAAAGGACTCACCTAACGGTCCCTTTGGTCCCTTGATTCCATGACCAAAAGCGTCTTGCCACGGGTCCTACAATTGCTGTTTGGATATAACCCTGAAAGAGCAGGCAGCCAAAGCAGAAGTAACACACAGGCTGCGTCAAGCCAGACGCTCAGCAGAGGAGAGTCAGCTGAATAAGCAGCAGCCCGGAGGGGCAGAGGACGTCGGCACGCCATGGGTCCAGGGGGCTGGCAGCCAAACTGTCCAAGGAGCTCCTGCCAGTAGTAGCAGTCACCCAACGGAGAAATGGGCATCTCTGCAGAGGACGCCCCACCCCGGCTGTGGGTGAAGGGTGCCAGCATCAGTGAGGGCGGGGAAGGCCGTCGAAACCACACACCCGTGAGGCTAGTGCTGCCCAAGGCAGAAGCCAGCCAGGGAAGGGAGAGTTTGGGGACACTGACGCTGGAAGTGTCGTTGGTACAGCACAGGGAGGTCCCTGAAGAGTGGAAAGCAGAGGTCCCACGTGGCCCAGCTGTCCCACTGCTGGGTGCACATCCAGGGGAAATGAAGTATCTAGGGGATCCACGCTCCCTGTCCACGGCTGCACTCTTCATGAGAGCAAGACACGGAATCCACCTTGTGTCCCTCAGCAATGAATGGCTCAAAAAAACAGGGCAGATATACACAGTGCAATAGTACGCAGCCACCAGAAGCGGGCCTCCTGTTGTTCACAGATGAAATAAGCCTGTCGTGAAATAAGCCAGTACCAATCGACACACACCCTGAGATCCCACTACGTGATGACTCTGCATAGTCAGGCTCTGAGAAAGAGCCTGCAGTGGGGTTTCCAGGGCTGGGGGAGGGAGGCTGTTGGTCAAAGGTAGGCAGCTTGCCTTGTGCAAGTTTAAGAAGTCCCAGAGGTTGCTGCGCAGCACAGAGCGAGCAGTTAGCAATACCGTGACATATACTGAAACGTTTACTAAGGGGCTGATCTCATTACCTGGCGTTCTTATAAAAGAGAGGAGGAGGGCAGGAGGGAGGAGGCTTGGAGGGGGTGTTCTAGCCTCCAGTGCGGGGATCACCCGAGCATGTTCACCTGCAAGCTCATCAAGTGGGCAATGACTGCAGTGCTCTGCATCTCAACTGTGGCCCAGGAGAGCTTTTAGGATGAGGAGCTGAGCACGGCACCTGGCACAGTGAGCGTTTGTCACCTCCAGACAGCAGGGTACAACTGGTGTGGCTGGAATTTCGCACCATGAGCATGTGTTCACTTCATAGCCAAAGGTGCACTTCATTAAAAAATAAATAAAGCAAAGAGCCTTTCACGGGGAAAGTGCAGTCCCGCAGCTGTGGGGGATTCCGTGGTGTGGCCCTCCCACTGTGTCGGACTTCTGGTGGACAGTGTTACTAATGCCTCCCAAGTCCCAGGAAACTGAGCCCTGGTCCTTGGCAAGTGTGCCCCTCGCCCTGCCTGTGTGCTCCTCCCTGCCCCTCCTGTCCACTGCAGAGCCACCCCCTGGGTGCCAGGTAGGCCAGGCCCCCAGAGGCAGGAGGTGCAGTGCTCCTGCCCTGGGATGGGGGACAGCAGGACCCAGGCACTGTGTCCATGTGTAGGAAGGCCCTAGGCCACTGGGAGTGCACTGCCCACAGATGGTCCTCATGCTGCAGTCCAGGGTCAGCAGGGCTCCTGCTGGCTGGTAGAACAGGAGCAAGAGGGGTGAGGGTCTAGAACAGCTAGGAAGCTCAGCAAGGCCAGGCTTGGCCTCTCAGCAGCTTGCTTGGGAGGGGACGCAGCCTTGGCCTGCCCTTGGTGCTCATGGAGAAGCTGACCAGGCCAGGAGGCGGCCCAGGTCAGTGTGTGTGTGCATGGGGAGGCCAACCATTTTGGGGGAGGGACCCGAGGCCGTGAGGAGCATTTTGGCGGTGCTTGGACTGGGGCCAACAACTGGTTTCCCAGAACTAAATAGAATCCATCCTTCTTCACACAGCACACAGAAACTAATCTCAGATGCGGCAAATCCCTACGCGTGCGGAACAAAACTTGAAGAAGAAAACGTTAGATTGTATCTCATTAAATTTGAGATAGGAAAGGATTATTTAATTAAATAAGATCTGAAAAGCCCATGGCCTTCAAGGAAGTCAGTTAAGCTATTTTAAAATTAAAACCGCTTGTAAAAGGAAAACCAGCAACACTGGCCAGGAACAGTGACGTGCCCACACCTGACAGGACTGGAAGGACCCTGCAGAGTGAACGCCTGCCCATGGTGTGGAGGACAGACTGAGGGACCAGGGTGACAGGAGGCCACAAGCAGCGGACATGAGTGTGAGCTCACACCCTGCACGCTCAGCCTCATCTGCCCACCAGAGGCACCAGGCCAACACCCCCCACAGGACCCACAATGCCACATGGAACTGGGTGGAACCTGGAAGTCCACAGGGCCCACACTGACATGGAGGCCCCTGGGTACTGGAGGACACGGATCCTCCACCAGCTGCTCCTCCCACCCCGGGGCTATCGAGGTCACCAAGACACGGACACCTGCACAAACCCGCATGACCTGCCTAGCAGGGCCCGCACCTCCTCCGCAGCCAGGAGGCTGCACCTGCTCATGAGCAGGCGCCTGGGACCACCGGGTCTTCTCCTGGGCTGGCAGTGCCCTGTGTGGCCCCGTGGCAAGGGAGGGCAAGGCCCCTGTGCCGTGAGGCTGGGCCCTGTTTTCTTCACACTGTTTCCAAATGCCGTATGTTCATCAGGAGCCAGGCCAGGGGCCTCTGCACCACCAAGAGATGAGAACAAGGGAAAGAGCCACCGTGGCGGCTATGTGCCTGAGGAGCTGGGCTGCAGCTTCTGACCAGGGTGTGGAGGGCAGAAGCAAGGCTCAGCAGGACAATGGGCACATGGGACCTCCAGGAGCACAGGTGGGGGAGGCCGGTGTGCAATGCCGTGCGCGGCTGCGTGTCTGGATCTGGGAGGCCTGATCTGCGTGTCTGGATCAGAGTGCCCCACACTGCTGCAGGACAGCACCTGCAGTTCTGAGCACCCTGCGGCCCTGTGAGGGGCAGGTAGCATGTGGCAGAGGCTCCTGGAACTGGGACAGGAGCACAGGCCAGCCTGGGCTTCAGCGCAGCTGTGACACCCCAACTCTTCAGCTTGAAGTGGACGTCCACCATGCAGCTCCACACCCCAAATCTCCCTTAAGAATAAAACTAATTTGGTTGGGGTGGTGATGTTCTGAGAGTTGAATAAACTGCTCTGTCTTCAGCCTCCCTTGGAGATGAGGGGGCCCCAGGACAGTCTGTCCAAGCATATCAAACTTCAGCGAACCCCACTGGTGGACGACTTAGTAGGCGGAGTTCTCCAGAGAAACAGGACCAGCAGGAGACAGGAGAGATGGAGAGAGGGGAGAGAGAGAGAGAGAAGGAGTAGCCAGGTGCAGGAGGTGAGGTAGGTGCTGGTCAGGGCGTGGGTAGGGCAGCAGTATGCTGGGTTGTCCCCCCTGTCACCCTCTCTCTCTGCTGCAAGGAGCAGGAAGAAGCTCACAGCCCCTGCTGAAGGTGGACGTGGCCCAGGGTTTGCACTACCCCACGGCTTGCAGCTCACTTGACAGACACTTATGGCTGAGGCACAAGTCACTGTAGCCTCCCGGGCTTCGGCCAGTGGCCGTGGAAGAACGTACCTGGGCAGCTGCCTTTCTAGCATGGGAGCACGTGGGCAGCCTGCCCCACACGCAGCCTGTAACCCAGCTGGGCTAATCCCAGCCGCACCCTGCAGAGCACAGACTGTGAGGTGTCTGCTCCCCAGGCTGCTGACAGGGGACCCGGCTGTCAGGCAGCACCAAAGCAGGGGACAAAGATGAACCCAAGGGAGGACAGAGGCAGGAGCCAGGGCCCGAGGGAAGGAGGGAGTAGTCCAGATCGCAGAATGTCATTGCTCAGAGGACCTTGAGGTTTGTCTCTCCACCACCAGCATTTTACCGGTTGAAGTTACGCCCACAGTTCCTGCTAAAACTGGGGCAAGAAAATGGAAAAGAGACCACAGAGCTGCGGGGGCTGGTGGCACCCGGGGGCTGGTTGTGCTGAGATACACAGTTCCTGCCACAGAGAAAACCCGGGGATGCTTCAGGACAAGGACCACGCAGACCCAAAAGCCTGGGGCTCCGTGGCCTGGGCAAGGCTCAGACGGCCTGTGAGCAACGGGACCTCACACATCTCCATGTTTCATGCCTAATGGATTCCTCGGCCCCTGGCCATGCTCTCGGAGTTTGGGCTGTTGAAACATTCCCTTTCTGCTTGCCTTTTGTGGGTCTAAAATAAACATGTGCCCTGAAGATAAAGGAAGAAATCCAAAGCTGTGTCTAATTATATATTAATGGCACAAAAATGCGCTGGCTGAGGGCGTGTCAAGAGAAAATGAGTGAGTGCCAAGGAGAGTCCCGTGAAGGCTGTGGGCGGTGGGGGGCCGTGCACAGACCCACTGCGGCTCCGAGCCCGCCGCGCTCTGGGACCCGGTGCTGTCTGTGCAGGTGGGAGGGAATGAGGATGAGGGTGTCCGTGGTTATTTCTGGTTCCCCATCTTTTAGGTCTTTGTTCTTGGATCCCGAGAGCCGTGAGTTCCAGGTAATCCTCTTCCTCCTGAGGACACACCTCTGCTTGGTCCTGTCCCGGGGGTCTCCTGCTCCACCGGGAGCCCCTGCTCCTCATTTACGCCAAGGTCACCCATGGCGGTCCGGGTCCCACCTCCCATGAGCCCCTTCTGACTGCTCCTGCCCCATGCCTCCTATCGCCCTCTTCCTGGGGCCAGCTCACCTGTGCATGGTCAGCAAGGCACTCCAGGAAACTGCTGACCCTAGTGGCCAGAAAGCTGACCCCCACCCGGCTCTGACACCTGGGACCTGGCCCATGACTCTGACCTCTGAACTCCTAAGTAAGGGACCTCTCCTCACCACACTGCCAGCTTGTTATGATGATTCAACCAGGATCAATGTGTGAGGGACACCACGTAAGATGGCGCCCGGGACTGGCCAGGAGGGAACCATGGGGGTGGATTTACCTCCACTTAAGCAATACAGAAACAGGCAACAAATGTGGATTGAGGATCCTGGACAGCAGATAGCAAGGGATGGACCATGAGAGTCGGGAATGGCCAAGGTGCAAGCTATACCTAGCCTAGGCCACAGGCCTGTGGGAGCCAGGCAGAGCTGAGGAGCCCTGGACTGGGGACCAGGGCCTGACAGCCCAGGGGAAGCCTCTCAGAGTGAGCACCAGCTTGTGGGGGGCACCATTAACGCCGTTACGCAAGGAAAACATCTGCTAAGGGAGAGGAAGGAGCACCTCAGAGGAGAAGCCCCCCAGAGCAGCAGTAAGTTGCCCAGCCAGCCAGGGTAGCAGACCCACCAGAGGGAGAGGTTGATGGCAGAGACTGATTAGCTGAGGAGCTGAGCACCTCTGCTCTCCAAAGGCACTTCTAAGATAACGAAAAGACAACCCACCAATGGGGAGAAAATATTTATAAATCATGTAGCCAGTGAAGGAATGTGACCCAAAACACGCAAGGGACCCGTGGCCTCCACAGAGAGAAAACAAAGTCCCGTGCCAACCATGGGCAAACAACGTGGACAGACATTTCTCTAAAGACCTCCAGGTGGCAAAGACGTGCGTGGAAAGAGGCTCAGCACCTCAGTCGCTGCAGAAATGCAAATTAAAACCACACTGCTTCACACCTACAAGAATGCCAAAATTAAACACAAAGGCCAGAGAGCACCAGATTCTGGGGAGCACGTGGGGACACGGGAGCTGCCGTTTATTACTGACGTGGTGTGACGGTGCCCCTGCTTGGGCAGGCGGCAACGGTTCTCATACCGTTAAACACAGACCTGCCCTGAGACCAAGTTCCACGTCACGCCCTCCATGTGTAACAAATGATCCAAAATTGTGCTCCTCGCACCCCCAAAATGTATATGCAGTGCTTATAAAAACTGCCTCCATGATCATCCCAAACTGGATACAAGCAAGGTGCCCCCCACAATGGGGCGACAGGCAAGCCCAGTGAGTCCAGCATCATTCAGTGCTGCCGGGCAAACAGAGGGGTCACTGCTGCTGTGTCAGCTGAAGGGGCGAATCCAAAGGGCACTTGGCCAGGTGAAGAGGTCAGACCCAAGGCGCTGTTCGTCACATGACACCGCGTGGCCTTCTGGGACAGACAAAACTAGGTGTACAGAGCAGAGCAGTGGCTGCTGGAGCCTGGGAAGGGCTGGGGGCTTACAAGCTGAGGAGCAGCCACTCAGGCCGCAGCAGGGTGGGCAAGGACTCGCCCATATCAAGCCCACACAAACATCCCTCAGAGAGCGAACGGTACTGTATCTGCTCTTTACACGGTCGGCAAGGGCATCGGGAGCCCCAGGAGGCAGAGCCATGCGTGGTAGCTGAGTCCCACAAGATCACAGCAGCTTGACGGAACCTCTCTGAGAAGGCAGGAGGGGAGAAGCTGGGGCGTGGCTGGGAAAACAGGGCCACCAGCTCCTGCGAGGCCAGGACAAAGGCCAGCTTGGACACGGTGCCCTCAGGAGGCCCATGGCTTCCCACAAGTTGGGGCTGGCAGTTCTGAAACTGAAGTTGCTCGAGTCCAATCTCCAAGATGACTGCAGGCAACGGGAGCCAGGCTTCTCAGCAGCTGCAGCCAGAGTGGCCAACACACAGGAGGGGGAGCTGCACAGACCTCACAGGGCTAGTTTCAAGCTGAGAGAGTGGTGTGGACCCCATTCATTGTCCTTCATGTACAGATAGCCTGATACAGGGCTAAACATGGAAATGCCACGTGACCAGCTTAGTGCACACACACAATACCTAACATGATGCACCAAGAGGTCCCCGAAGATGGGAGACCCTAGGGCCTCAAGCACACCCAGGGCCCAGATCTTAGTGTTTAAATATCCCTGTTAACCTCTCTGCAGAAATGGATAATTCTAGGGCTGGAGCAGAGGAGAGGTAAGCTGCACCTGGAGCACGTCGCAGAGCCAGAGAGTAAGGAAGCACTGGATGGATGGATGGATGGATGAGTGGACAGATGGGTAGATGGATGGATGATGGATGGGAGATGGATGGATGTATGGTTGATGGATGGGCAGAAGATGAATGGAAGATGGACAGATGGATGAATGAACAGGTAGAGGATGGATGGAGGATGGAGGAGGATGGGTGGATGGGTAGATAAATAGAAAAAAGGTGTGCCAGGTCAAGTGGCCACTAAATGCAGTCAGCCTGGAAGAGCTCCAAGTAGCCAAATCCAGAACAAGTGGAGCAAAAAAAATACATAATTAACATAGTATTGGATGAGAACTCAGAAAAACAAAATAACTATCCCTAAATCCATATTAATATAAACTGGTTGAATAAATAAATAAATAGGGGAGGAGAAAAAACTCTTTCTTGCAGAAAAATTCCAAATAGTAAAAAAGGAAAGAGTGGGAGGGTGGGAACACGGGTACCCCAGAGTGACAGGTCTGTGTGAAGCTCGCTGGGCGACAGGTGGGCTCAGGAGCCAGGGTCTGCGTGGCCTCGGCCCCCAGCCCCTCCTGCTTGCTGTCTCTCAGCCGATGTCCCCAGGTGCTCTGAGCCTGCGCCCTCCTTGAGAGCTGTGGGACCACAAAGGCGCCAAGGCCAGGAGAACAGGCCAAGTGCTGCGAGGGTCCTGGGTGGAATCTGGAACACTCAGAGCCCAGCGTGGGGACTTGATGCCCTTGACGCTCCCTAGAGTCCGAGGTCAGGTCCGAGTCTCAGGGTGCCCACAGTCATCGAGACAGGGATATGCAGGGCTGCCTGCCTGAGTTTGTGGGGCCAGCTTCATGGGAGCCAGCAGGCTGTCACCCACAGGCTGTGCAGGTGTCCCCCCTTCGGTACAGAAACCATGTGCCCACAGAGCTCTTCCCCCACAATACTCACAATGCCTGGCCTAGGGGCACTGGTGACGGCCCATGGACACTGCCCGTGATACCTGTCAACTTCTCTGTAACCCTAAAATTACCCCAAAGTAAGCTGAAGAAAGCCTGCCTTTAAATCTAAAAGCAAATAGGCTTGGCCTGGAATGTGGGCTCCACAGGCCGGCCCCCCGGCTCTCCACCCGATGGCCTTCCCAAGGTCTCCCCCGTGAGCAGTGCCCGCTCGGAGGGCACTCTGCAGTCCACTTTCAGCTTCCCCAGCCTCCCGTCCTCCTGTGTGGATGGCCTCTTCCCAGGGAGCAAGGGGGTGGCCACAGGTGCCTAGCTCGGCATCATCCAGGTGCCTCCCAACCAAGGCCGGCTCCTGAGCTGGAGGCTTCCGTGCTGTGGGCACAGAGGTACAGTGGGGCGCGACTGGCAGCCATGGACCATGGGACCCTGGGTCCCGGTGGGCAGGGGACTCTGCGCCTGTAGGCCATTAACTGTGGACAGCAGCCCAGCAGAACCAGCGGGACAGGGCACAGGCCTGCCTGCTCTGCGCACAGGACCGGGTAGAGCAGCTGGCACAGTGAGCTGCGTGGCTTCCTCGGCACTGACATCTGCACCCCACGCGGGGTGTGGGCCCACGTGCGCCAGGACCCCACGTTCCCGTGACCCAGGGAGCGTGTCGCAGCCCTAGGTCACAGCAGAGTACTGGTGTCTGGGAGGTCTCGTCAAGGACACCCTGTGGTGGGAGAGGCAGGGACACCACGTGGGTGCTGCAGGCCTGCTTTCACCTGGGCCACCACCTCCACGGTGCTGCAGCCTCAAGGAGCCTTTCCCACCCACCAGGACAGAGCGGAAGACCGAGCACACAGAGCTCCAGGTGGGCTTGTCCCCAGGGCACAAGCAACTCCAAACATCCCAAGAGCCAAGTTGTCAGGCCAAACAGGTGGAAAAACTGTGTGCCCCATGTCCCCTGTGCAGGCTGGGGGTCCCTGTGCACACCATGTCCCCCTCGTGTCTCCCCATGCAGGCTGGGGGTCCCTGTGCACACCATGTCCCCCTCGTGTCTCCCCCTGCAGGCTGGGGGTCCCTGTGCACACTGTGTCCCCCCTTGTCCCCCTGTGCAGGCTGGGGGTCCCTGTGCACACTGTGTCCCCCCTTGTCCCCCTGTGCAGGCTGGGGGGGTCTCTGTGTACACTGTGTCCTCCTTTTGTCCCCCTGTGTAGGCTGGGGGTCCCTGTGCACACCATGTCCCCCTCGTTTACCCCTGTGCAGGCTGGGGGTCCCTGTGTATGCCTTATCCACCTCGTGTCCCCCTGTGCAGGCTGGGGGTCCCTCTGGAGGGGGAGCCAAGACTCTGACCAGCTCTGCAGCCAACAGGCATATTTTTTGAGCAAGGCTTTCACCCTATTGCCCTTAGGATTGCTGGGTTTAGGGAACCATGGACATCACCAGGACCTAAGCAAGACCACGCAGCGCCTCCCTGGGAAACACCCCCACAAACTGCCAGGAGAGTTGGCTATTTCCTAAAAAGCTGCAGAAGACCCAGCGTGGCCAAGACAAAGTGAAGATCTCCATGCCCGCACGGGCGAGGTGTTGGACCTTCTTGAAGCATTTCCTTCCACATGCTCTCCTGAGTGCTTGCAGGATTTTCCTGGAAAACGTCCCATGGTCTGACTGGAGAGGACAACTTCAACCACCACTGGAAACTGCTGCAATTAATTAAAATAGCATTAGTTTTCCACGTGAGGTGTTGCTAATTTCCCAGGGTTTTCAAGTAGTCATCTTTTGCAGACACGCATACTGACACCTTATGGAAGACGTTGAGTGTTTGGGTGGAGAAGATGGCTCCGGATGAGAGTGACAGCCCCAGAGTTGACCCCGATGAACACAGGGGACTACACGGAGCTTCCATATGTGGTGCCCTAATCTCGAATAGATTGGAAATCTTTGATAACAACAGTGAATCCAGGTTGTGAGACAATGGAGAGAGGAAGACTCTCAGATAAACAAAACCCGGAGAAATCATTGCTAACAGACTCTGCCACCAGGAAATGTCCTAAGAAGTTCTTTGGGTAGGACGAGTATAGACTGTCAGTCAGAAGCTGTCCTATAGATGGAAACAAAGGCCCTCAGAAATCACATTCATGACAGTAAAATAAAGTCCATCTTTTCCCATATTTTAATTGATCTAGCATAGGGGTCAGCAAGCTTTTTCTTAGGTTTTGCAGGCCACTGCCACCCACTCCATGTTCAGCTATCCAGGAGCACAAAGGCAGCCTCGGTGCCCATGCCAACAAGCGGGCATAGCTATGGCCCATAGAGCTTTATTTGCAAAGCAGGCTACCACCATGATTGGCTGATATTGCTCTAAAAAATAACTGCCTCAGAGAAAATAGTAACAATGTGTCCTAAATGTTTCTAGCACATGTAAAAGTAAAATACAGGAAAGGTGGGAGGGCCTGGAGACTGGTGGTTACCCACTGGTGAGTGTTACTGAAGGTAGACTCAGGACTGCCACCTGCTTTGCAGATCTTTTACATAGATAAACAATAAGCCAATCAAGAGGATGAAAGGGAATCATAAAATATATTCAATTAAACTGAGAAAAGAAGGAGAAAAGAAACAAAGTACAAGCAGAACCAGCAGAAAGCTCTCCCAAGACCAAGATGGCGGACTTCATCCAGCCTCACGGCCCCTATAACTGAGAGCAGTCAGACTGGATCTTAGAAAGGACAAGAACCAACTATGTCCTGCCCACGAGAAGCCAGCTGGAAATATGAAGACAGAGATCGGTTAATAGATAAAGAGCAGAGAAGACCATGTACCCACCTGTGGACAAGAGGCTGGCAGAGCTGGTGGTGCCTGTCACAGTGGAGCTCAGAACGGGACGATGATCAGAGACCAAAGGACACTGCTGTTGACAAACGCCACCCAATGGCGGAGCACAGTGAGCACGAGGCTGACACCAGCGACGACGGTGTGGGTCCCACCCTTCCGTGGGAGACAGTCACACTGCTCAGGCGTAATGGGTAGGACAAGGAGACAGGAAATCAGTGAGGGTGTGAGGCTGAGCGACACCCTCCACATCACAGCCTGACCCACAGCATTCCCGGGGTGCACGGGGCACCCTCCAGGACAGGACACGGGCTGGGCCATAAAACACCTCGACACAAAGAAATCATACCGGGGCTGGGGCTGTAGCTCAGTGGCAGAGCGCTTGCCTAGCATGCGTGAGGCACTGGGTTCGATCCTCAGCACCACATATAAATAACAAACGAATAAAATAAAGATCCATCTACAACTAAAAAATATTTTTAAAAAAAGAAATCATACCAGGATGTGCTCAGATCATGTCATGGTTTAGATCGGAGGGGTCCCTCAGAAGTTCACGGGTGAGACTATGCAAGAGCAGTCAGCACTGGGGCGATCAGATTAGGAGGCTGTGTCCCAGTTGGCGGATTAATCCACCCAGATGCACAAACTGGGTGGTGACTGTAGGCATGTGGGGTGTGGCTGGAGGAGGCAGGTCAGTGGGGGTGTCCTTTGGGGTTTATGTTTTGTCCCTGGGGAGTGGAGCTCTCTCTGCTTCCTGGTTGCCAGGTCCTGAGCTGCCTCCCTGCTCCACACCTTTCTGCCATGATTTTCTGTCTCACTCAGGCCCAGAGCAATGGCACCTGCCATCTATGGACCAAGACCTCTGAACCATGAGCCCCAAATAAACTCTCCTCCTATGAAGTCACTCTTGTCAGGTCTTTAGTCAGCAGCAAAGCAGCTGACCAATCACAGTGAAACTCAACCTCAAGTGGGAACACACAGGCCCTGCAGGGGAGCTCCCAGCAGAGACTGAGAGGTCAGGGATGCCAAAGCTACCCAGGGGCCAGGCATGGGCAGGTGAGGCTTGGGAGCCATTCTGAGCTGCTGTGGCTGGGCCTGCAGGGGGGCAGAGCAGAAGGTAGCATCCCGAGGCCTCCGCGCCTTGGTGCTGGCAGGCGTGGTGTTGGCACAGAGTCCCTGCCGAGCAGGCAACACGGAGCGTGCAGAGCCCTCTTCCCATTGCCGTCCTGCAAGTCCTGTGGGGACTGTTTGGCCAGGGGCCACAGCTCTGGTGTCAAAGGCCAGGACAGACCTGCCCCGGGACAGAGGTGTGTGGACTCAGTGGCCTGTGGGCCTGCAGTCAGCAGCGGGGTCAGGAGGACTCAGGAGCATTGGGGTAGAACCCTGGGCCCATGCCACACTGTCCCTTGGGGAGGCTCTGGGCCAGAGAACTCCAGGTTCCTAGGGAGTGCTGGTCCTGTCTCTGCTGGAAGACCCAATCGCTCCTCCTGTACCCGCAGCTCCCTGTCTGAGGCGTGGCCAGGACAGCTTCTCCCAGGGCTGGGCAGGAGCTGCCTGGCTGGCTTAGGAGCCCCCGTGGGCATCTCCTGTCAGCCTCATCTCCACGGCTCAAAACCAGCCTAGGTGGGCACAGTGGCCGCACTGCAGGTGCGGTAGTTGGGCTGCTTCGCCCAGAGCACTCTGACCAGCTCCGTCCGAATCCCAAAAGGCAGGTCAACCCTCTCACCTGCCGTCCCACTGGGGCCTCTCTCTCCAGGACTGCTGGAGGGAGAGGCTGGGCAGAGCCTCACAGGGACACCCCACGCTCCCCAGGGAAGCTGAGGAGCAAGCGTCTTAGCCCCTGTGCCCGATCCGTGCTCTGGAAACTGCATGTAAAGGATGGCTTGCAGGATCTGACGAGACCCTTCTCCCACCCCAGCCGCTGATGGGAGTGAGGGCTCCTTCCCCCCAGGTTTCTCAGGTCCCCTGGGTGCAAAACCCGCCCTTGGAAGACACGACTAGCATTTGCTTGTGAATTTACCTTCTAGTTACAAATGACGACCGAAGTACGCAGGCCGAGTGAGCCACGTGTGCGCCTGGGCTTTGTCCTCCTGTGGACCAGGGGAGAGGCGGAAGCCTGGGGGGTGAGGGCAGCGGCATCCAGGAGGGCCCCGCCTCCTGGATTGAGTGTGTCTCTGCAGGGGCGGGCACAGCTGCCTGGAGACCCTCCTCCTGACCCCTCTGCCCAGCCTGGGATGGGCTGCCAACCCCCGACCTCTCCTCACGCCTGCTATTTCTTGGGTCTCTGTTCCCCAGCCAGGGAGAGAAGGAGCAGCTGTCTCTGCTCTACCAGGCTCTGCGCCTGCCCTTCATGTCCTACTGGATGACCCTCCGTGGGTGCTATCAATATTCTTCCTCTTAGATGGGAGCCTGGGGCTCAGAGAGGTTGGGTCCCCCCCTCACAGTCACACACAGCAAGAAGGGGCAGGGTCTGGATTCACATCTAGGAATCTGACCTGCCCTCCATCCAAAGCACCATGCTAACATCTGGGAGGGGCAGAGAGGGACAAGGGACTCAAAGGCTGCTTTGCAAACCTCTACCTTCTTGTCCTGAAAAGGGAAGAGACATGGGAGGGCTTCCTGGAGGAGGGAGATGGCGAGACCTCATCCCATCCTTCTGAGCAGAAAGAGAGGCCACTCTGGTGCATCAGGCCTGGCCCACGCCATCCCATGGGCTCCCCATCCCCCTCCCCCACCCCCAGACCCTCTGTGGTCTGCCCCCTCAGCACTGCAGTCCAGGTCCCTTCACTCACTTTCTCCTGCTGGCCAAGGGCCTGCCTGCCCTGGGCTTGGCACCATCTCTTCCCTCCTGGGACACTGAGCCCATTGGCCCAAAGAGCCCCCACTCCCTGTCCCCTCAGAGCAATCGGAAGCACCTGCTCAGCACCCCAGGCAGGGCCGCGCCCTGTGTGCAGGGGACAACGTGCTGCTGGGGCCAGCATGGGGCTGCTGGGCTCAGACCCCTGCTCCTCCACTCAGGTGTATGCTTGGGCCAGTGGCTTGGCCTCTCTGTGCCTTTGTCTGCTCACACAGGGACAGGCATGGTGAGGCTCACTGAGTGACTACCTGCAGAGTGCTCTGGCCACTGGTGTAGGTGAGCCCAGCCCACGGAGGGCCGTGAGCCTGTCAAGAGGGCAGGATCTGGACGGTCCCCTCGCAGCTGTCTCAGGGCTCGGAGGGAGGGATGGAAATGAGCAGTGGAGGCTAACGGGGTGCCGGGCTGCAGAGGGGAGGCTGCAGAGGCCCTGCCTGCACCCTATCCCCTACCCAGTCCAGCCTGGTCAGCTTCCAAAGCCCAGGAGGCCCTTGTGGAGCCCATTTCCACCCCTCTCGGGTGCAGCTGCAGTGTGAAGTGGTTTATTGAGATCCAATTAGCCAAATGGGTCAATGATCACATGAAAGCTCAACTTCTTCCTGTGACCAGTCTGTGTTCCAGCATCAGAGCCTCCATCCTGCCTGGACCTGGTGGTCACCGACTGGTCGTGGTGGTTTCCAGACAGGCTCCACGTACTCTGAATCACTGTCACCGCAGTCCTGGCATGCAGGGCTGTGGCTGCCCCTGCTCTGTCCTCATCCAGGCCCCATACAGCCCCACTTGTTACCAGGGCTCGTGTGTGCTGAGTGGGGTCTCAGTGGCCTCAGCCATGGACACCAGGCTATGCGAGACACCAGCTGTGCCTTCTAGAAGCTCTGCTCTGAGGGAAGAGGGCAAGCAAACAACCACATGCAGGACGATGATGGGCACGGAAGGGGCTGGGGGGCAGCTTAATCCCACCTGAGGACACCACCCGAGGCTTCACAATAGTTGGTGACAATTAGCAAAGTTTTTAAGGATGAATAGGAGTTTGCCAGACCAAGTAAACAGGGCAGGAGCACAAAGGCTCATGGGAGTGACACTCACATTCTGCAGGTTTGTGCAAGAACTGGGAGTAGATGGTGCTGCCCGAGGATGGGGTGCAAAGGAGTGGAGGGGCCAGGACAAGCTGGAGGATCATGGGGCCCATAGCTGGGGGCTCAAATGACACGAATGTCCTGTGGAGGAGCCCAGCCCTGTGCCCTGTGGCTCAGGAGCCCCTGAGGACTCTGGGGAGGAGGCTGCTTGACCACTCCCACCCAGCAAGGCCAGTGGGCTGATCCTTCTGGCTTCCCAGCCTGAGGAATGTGAGGTCAGGACCAAGGGAGGAGAAGAGGGCCCAGGTGTCCACTGCTGTTCCAGGGGCAGTTCTGTCCCTCAAGACCAGGGCCTCCACGTAGGAGCTGGCTGAGTGGAAGCCATCGTGATCTCATCATGGATGGCCCCAGGGCCAGCTGGGCAGGCAGGGAGCAGATGGGCATCTGCTGGCAGTGGGAGGCTCCTGTACCAGGGCAGCAGTCTGCTGCAGAGAGGGTGCCTGGACCAGGCAGGGACACTTGCTGGGGTGATAGTGTCACCATCCGTGGTGTGCCCTGAATGCTGTGCTAGAGATGGAGAGGAGCGAGAGCAGGTAGCCTGCAGCCCACTCAGCCCTGCAGCCCACCTGGTCTGGAGCAGCCTTGGGCAGCACCTCTGCCCAGCACATCCTCAGGCAGCCTTCTGGGTGTCCTCAGCAGCTTGGGAACTTCCCTGAACTCTCCTGAGAGCCTCTGCTGCGGGCCCAGCTCTCAGCACCTGCCCAAGGCCCACAGGCACAGCGGTGTAGACCCAGCAGAGGGAAAACACATTACCTGCTCCCAGCCTCTGGCAAGGCCACCTACAGCAAGCAAGCAAACATGTCCACTGTCCGCAGGGCAGACAGGCCACCCAGACCCCTGCCACCTCCTCCCACGGCCCTCCCCACCAGGCAGGGGTGGACTGGCTGGCGCAGGGTGGTGGTGCCCAGGTGGCCCTCTGGCATCTGCGCTGACCTTGTCTCCTCAGCCGCCCGCCCTGTGGGTCACCACCAGTGTCAGCTGGGGTTTGGTCCACGTGTTCAGTCAGCGTAGGCATCGTGACTGCCCCTGTCTCTATACTCACTCAGCTGCTTCGCTCTGTCGGCTTTGTGCTCTTCGGGGCCACCAAAGGCTTTCCCAGTACCTGCTCCCCAGGGCCCAGCTCTCAATGCCTCTCCTCCCCACAGTGGGCTCCCAGTGGCCTCCAACACCCTCCACAAGTAAGAATTCCCATGCCATACACCAGGAGCAGAGACGCTGGGCACAGAATGTGTGCCTCCAAAACAGTAGCTCTGGGCCCCCAGACCACAGCCCTCACCACCAAGCTCCAGCCCTTCCCGACCTCAGCCCATTCCTCTCTCCCCACAGCCAACACCCAAGTCCAAGTCCTAATTATGCCAAGACCAGATGAAACCCCGCCAGCATGCCTGGCAGCATCTAGCAGGCAGGCATGGCTTAGTGGCAGAAGTGGCAATTCAAGGGTGCTTCCAGAAGAGTTTCACCCTGGAGCCCTTCCTGAGGTGAAGCCCAGCTGGAGAGCTCCTGGGCCGAGGCAGGGAGTGCCATGCACACACGTGTGGGGGGCACCATGGGGCCACGCATGTGGATGTGGATTTTGTGGCCGCCCACACTTACGAGGACCCCTGCGGGTCAGAACACATCAGTTGCTGCTGGGAGTCCTATGTCATGTCCCTAGGCCACCGCCTGGGTCCTCGCCCCGCAGGTCTTACACAGGAACAGGAGCCCTGTGCAGCCTCCTTGTGCCAAGCAGAGGCTGTGCAGACGGAAGGCCAATGACTCCGGGAGGACACCACTCACAGCCTCGGGGGCTTGGCCACAGGCTTGGCCGACTCTGGGTCCTATGCCTCCTGCCTGTGTGACCTGCACCCCCGTGGCGTGGTCCCTGCCCACCTGCAGAGGAATGGACGCACCCCTGTGGTGCATCACTCACGAGGGCACTGCGGAGACCAGGGGCAGGGGCCGTGCTGCCCCGCAGCGTGCCCTGCAGGAGACTGCAACCAGCTGGGCCTCGAGGCGGAGACCACAAGCAGAAGCCACGAGCTGGGTGGGCTGGAGAGGTGGGCCAGCTGGGCGAGCCTGGGCGGGGGTGCTGACTCTTGGCTGTGCTGCTGCAGACCCTGGGACCTGCCCGTGGGAAGGTGCGCTCACTGAGTGTAGAGTCTCCCCATAAGGCCACCCTTACGCAGGGGAGGGGCACTGGGCGGCCAAGCTAGTGGGAGGGGCCTGACGACTCCAGCCACTTGCCTCAGGCCTGGAGCCACCTCTCTTGCCCACCCTCCACCTTTGGGCCATCCCAGCCTCATGGTCCCTCAAGGACAGCCAGGAGAAGTGCGAGGAGAATAGGGCAAGTCACTGAGACCTGAGGTCCTTCTGGTGACCCCTCTCTCCTGCAAGGAAGACAAGAGGGCCCATCAGGACTCCTGGGGGACACGGCCAGTTCCAGGCATCGTGGCTCCAGAGCATCATGCTCTTGCAGGGACCTGGATGCAGCTGAGGCCAGCACAGATCAGACCACGGCACTCACGGGACACACAGGTCCCAGCCACACCCATGTGAGGGCAGAAGGGGCAGCGCCCAGGTGAGGGCAGCGAGGACAAGAATGAGAAGAGAAGCCACCTGCGGGGACCCACGATTCACACTCAGGTGTTCAAAGAGGTGGCACTGCAGGCAAAGGCCCAGGGGGAGCAGACAGATGCAGAGCCCCCAGGAGAGCCCGGCATCCCACAGAAGATGGGGAGGGCCCCGGGGGCAGGCGCCACCGTCCAGCACAGCTGCTCTGCTCCTGCCCGCAGCCCGACTGTTCCTGGGCCTCTGGTCCACAGGGAGCAGGCTAACTGTCATCAATAGCAGCCCTTAATTAAGCAGTAATTGGCTCTCTAAAGATATTTATTGACTTCAAGTGTCTAAGTAATCAGACACATCTTACGTAGTTGCAAAGGCTCATTAATTTTTTTTAATAATTAAGTGGTACTTGATGAAATAGGAATAATTGTCCAAACTTGTCCACAAGAAACTTTCCTTGGGGACACGTGACTTGATGGGCCTCTGCAGCCACCAGCATCTCTCACCCACCCTGGGGCCCAGGCAGGGGAAGGGCAGGCTGTGTGGTGGGGAGACACTCGAGGTCCACCCGTCACACCACATGGTACAGGTGAACAGGACGGGGACAGCCAGCTCCTGTGTCACATGGGAGGGGAAGTGCCAGGCAGGACACACATCTGTGCCAGGCACCATGCACACCCCACACCCATACACCTATACACCCGTACACCCACACACGTGCGCACCTGCCCATCAATACACCTGTGACTTGTACACCCACACCTGCACAGCACACACCTGCACACCCACACCCACACACCTGCACACCTCACACCTGCACACCCATACCCAC
>PVHX01017058.1:0-41201 GCA_004024805.1 Geosciurus inauris | reverse complement strand
GATGTCTGGGTGACCGAGGCTAGAGAATGCATGTTTCCCAGTATGGAGTTGACTGGTCACTGTTCACTGGCCACTGGCCACACTGATGACTGGTTACTGGTCACTGGTCACTTGCGATGATCCAAATTTGTTTACAACGGCATGGAAACTCTAAGATTCTACCAGGTGGCAGTAGGTTTGGTGGGAGAATGATGTCACAAAACTGGCAGTTTAAAGGTACGAGGTAGCCAATAGGGAGGTCGGATTCCCAGCCAGAAGGTGGGATTGGGTGGAGAAAAATGACAGGCGAGTTATAACAGAACCTAAATGGCTCAGCTGTGGGGTGGTGAAACCCTGCAAGAGGGACATGATAGGCGCAGCTTCCCAGGCACTCTTATTAAGGCGGTCATCTCAGTGTTCCTCATTAATGTTCATTAAAATATTATTTATATATTATATATTATATTTCACATTATAATTGGTAATAGTGTATACAAAATTATATTTACATGTATAGTTAATATCCCTGGGGATGGAAGGAACAGACATCTAGGTTGAGCAATTATAATTGTTTTGGAACCATAGAAGTTGATCTGATTAGTGAACTTACTGCAGCTTTGAAGGATGAAAGAAAGGGGTTAAGGAGCTTTTTTGGTTTTGTTTTTGGAGTTTTTTTTTTTTTTTTTTTTTGGTCATAGATGGATACAATACCTTTTTGTTATTTATTTATTTTATGTGGTGCTGAGGATCAAACCCAGTGCCTCGCAGGTGCTATGCAAACCCTCTACCACTGAGGCACAATCCCAACCCTAAAGAGCTCTTTTATAACTTAAGAGTAGGATTAAGTTCCTTGAGTGCACCCTCTAGGAAATGATGTGATCCAAGGTTCTCTTTTACTTTCTCCTTGAATCCTACTTTCTTAGGGCTGGGCTAGGCAGGTTGGTGTTGTTTCTCTCTTCTGCTCTCCTTCCCCACCTCTCTTCATTATGGACATTATTTCATGGACAAGCCTTGATTTTGCATTCTTATATTCTTTTCTTTTAATTTTTTTTAGTTGTTGATTGACCTTTATTTATTCATTTGTTTATATGTGGTGCTGAGGCTTGAACCCAGTGCCTCCCACATGCGAGGCAAGTGCTCTACCACTGAGCCACAACCTCAGCCCCTGCATTCTTATATTCATTGTTATTACTTTCTTTCAACTTCTAGAAGCAGGGACAAGTAAAGGAGGCATTGGGTCCCATTATCCCCTTCAAGCCAATGTCCTTAGTGACCAGAAGATCTCCTTCTAGGCCCCTCACTTTTTTTCCCCCAGTACTGGGGATTGAACCTGGGATCACTCTGAGCTATTACCAGCCCTTCTTTTAAAATCTTATTTTGAGACAGAGTCTTGCTCAGGTGCTCAGGCTGGCCTGGAACTTCAGATCATTCTGCCTCAACCTCCCAAGTAGCTGGGATTATAGACATACAACACTGTTCCTGGTTTAGGCCCCACCTCTTAAGGGTCTACCAGTTCCCAATAGTGCCAAGCTGGAGACTAAGCCTTGAACACATGATCCTTTAGGGGGCATTCCAGGTCCAACTTTATAGCATGTGGTAAGATCATTTTTGATAGCAATATAATTTTTATATACTAAAATATTCAGGTCCTATATTCAGTTATAATTAGGCAAATGCTGTTTGCCTCTCCTGGTCTCCAGGTTTCATAACTATGTTCTCTTCATAATTTCATCCACTCAATTCTAACTTGCAGTCTTAGCATCATTCAGCTTCTATAACAAGTCTTAAATATGGAAGGAAGAACCTAAAGAGCTTTGGTCCAACACTCTGGAACATTGCATCAAGTCTTCCCCTGACCTAAACCCTCAGTTTTTATATTGAGGGTGATGTCTCAGGGACAACCCAATCCCTGCGTTTTTTTTTGGTACTGGAGATTGAACTCAGGGGCACTGGACCACTGAGCCACATCCCCAGCCCTATTTTGTGTTTTCTGTAGAGACAGAGTCTCACTGAGTTGCTTAGCGCCTCGCCGTTGCTGAGCTGGCTTTGAACTCGCAATTCTCCTGTCTCAGCCTCCCTAAGTGCTGGGATTACAGGCTTGCGCCACCGTGCCTGGCCAATCCCTGCATTTTGTACAGCTAAGAATAACTGGGACTCATCTTGGTGTAATGTACCCATACCATCTACCCCTGAGGTCCTTCCATACTCTCTCCATATACTCTTTTTTGTTTTATTAGAGACTGGAAACCCTCAAGCCTCTATATGGTGCGAAGGCCCTACCAGATACTGTCACATGTTATTAGTGTCAACTACTTAACTTTGCTCCAAATATCTCTTACTCCTGTCTCTATTTTCTATTTGAGAAGACATTTTTTTACCCCTTGTTGGAACCACTCTTCTCCAAAGGCCTACTCTTTGCCAGTTCCCTACATCCTGGACACTCCATCCTGCCTAGGTCTGGATTTTCTTGTGTCAACTATAACTGAGTTTGTTCTCCCCCTACTTGTGTCTTTTTGAAAACTTGAAGTGCAAGACCAACACACCTATTTTAGTTTCTGAGAAATTTGTGTCATATTTTATATTTGGTGCTTTTCATAAACAGTTGTACCATTTATGCATTCTAGCCACCATATACAGATATGTGTTCATATGTTCCAAAAGAGTATTTTATAATTTCATCTCAAGTTCGAATGTGCATAGTTGTACTTTTGCAAATTATGCTATGTTGTCTTTTCCTTGTCCAATTAGCAACTTACTAATATTGAACTAATTTTAATTATGGGGGAAATTTCAGAATTGTAAATGCTTGTGAGCTTAAAATTGGTTAGAATATGGCAGTCCCCAAAATATTAAAGCTAATTTGTCTTTTCACCCATTCATTTACTCATTCATTCGTTTAATAACTGACTTGTCTGACCATCAGTTTACTCAACTCTAAAATTGTTGTGAAGATTAATAACAGTGCATGTAAAGTGCTTTAAAGTGTTTTTTGGAAACAAAAAAGTAAAACATTTTTTAAAAAACTACAACTATCATAATTATCTAGTTTATCTGGAATTTAGCATTTTGTTCTGCCTTGAGACACACTGCTCTTGGCTCTTCTACTTGTAGCTGAATTCAAAGTTTTCCTAACAGGAGAATTCCTGATGCCTGGTAAGTATGTGCAGATATTGCACTTGAGCTCCACTAACGTCTCTCAGTTTTGTTTCGTTTTTGGTATTTGCTAAAACATAAGTTTTACCGACTTTCAGCATGATACCTCTCATTCAATAGGAACCCAGTAAAACTCTGTCCATGAATTGGAGAGTAGGTTGATATAATATTGGGAGGTCAATTAAGCAGTATCTTTCTAAATTTTGTTTGTGTATCCTTCATTTCATAAATGCCATTTCTAGAAATTTAGATACAGTTGTATATATGTGTAAGGATAGTTCATTGTATGGTCTGTAACAGAAGACCAAAAACCCAAACCAAAAACTTGAAAACAACTAGAGGTCCATCAATATGAGACTGTTTAAGTAAATGGCACTTTCAGTTATGTTACTTATAATCCATGAAATGTAGTGCAGTCATTAAAAAATCGGATGGATATACATATGAATTGAGAAAAATCAACATTCTAGACACATTGTAAAGAACGTATAGTGCTACTTTTGTGTAAGTAGAGGATATATGTGAAAGTTAATATTTATATAAGATACACAAAGTGTAAATGTAAACACTTGGAAACATAAGGAACTGGGTGCAATGGGACCTAATTTTTTATTCCAGGTCCTGTACAATTTGAACTCTGAAGTGCTCATAGGAACTCACAGACTGTGCAACAGGCCTCCAGCCATAGGTGGCGCTATCGCCGCCGAAGTCCTGTTTGTAAATCAGCGCCGGTGACCCCATCACCGGCGGTGGCGCAGGCGTAGGGGCGAGGCACCGGGCATTCCGCTGGTAGCTGCCAGGCGCGCTTCGGGGCCAATGTTGTTCCGGCACCGAGGACGCCATCTGACCCGCTTGGCATTGGGTGAGCGGCATCTCGGCGCCCACATGAGCCAATGGCATCATGCCCGCAGTGGCTGGGGCCGGGGACGCGACTTTTCTGGTCGTCCCTCAGCAAAGAGGAAGGGCGGAAATCGCATCCCGGAAAGGTAATATGCCCTGGCTGCTGGGGATGGCCCTTCCGGATTGTAGCTTCTGGGCATCGGCTCCCTGTCCTGTGGTCTTAGTCTCGCACTGTTGCTGCAGCGAGCTTGGCTCCTGTGCCTGGAATTAGACTTTGACTCTGGTTGTGCCACCCGCAGGCTGAGGCAGGAGGATCTGGAGTTCAAAGCCAGCTTCGGAAATGGCAAGGCGCCAAGCAACTCAGTGAAACCCTGCCTCTAAATAAAATTTACAAATAGGGCTGGGGATGTGGCTCAGTGGTAGAGTGCCCCTGAGATCAATCCCCAGTATAATAATAATAATAATAATAATAATAATAATAATAATAATAATAATATTAATAATAAAAAATTTGAACGAATCTCTCCGTACTTGTTTGAGACCATTTGTGAAAAGTCGTTTTGCATTATTTCCAGGAATAACTGAAGGCAAACTGATGCTTCACTACCAGGTGTCACCAAGAGATCTTCCTGTATGCTTGCAGATGATTAGTTTGGGAATTTTGTTCATATGTGCAGTGAAACAGTTTACTCCTTGAAATCTTCCTCTCCTCCGTTCCCAACTTTATTAAGTCCTTTTCATTTTATCTCCTGAATATCTTTTGGATCTGTCAACTTTTCTCCTTCAACATCCTAATGCAGGTCTTGCCTGACCTATTGCAATTGTGTCCAGCAGTGTCCATGTATCTATTCTTTACTTTCTTCCAGTATGTTCTTTGCACAAATCATTTCAAATAAATAAATGAAATATTAAAATTGAACCAGGAACAGTGGTATATGGCTGTAATCCCAGTTACTTGGGAGACTAAGGAAGATCACAAGTTCTAAGTCAGGCTAAGCAATTTAGTGAGACCTTGTCTTTAAATTGAAAAAAATAAAAATAAATGTGGATTTATAACTTAGTGTTTAAGTGCTTCTGGGTTTAGCCTAGCACCCAAACCATCTTGAAATTGAAAAGGAATTGGAAGGTAGTTCATAGACATCAGAGTAAAGCATTATTTTAAGAATAAAAAGAATCTCCTTGGTCTATAAGGTCCTCTATGGTCTGGGATCCTCTCTGCTTCTCCTGCCCTACTTCTTGCTATTCTTGAGTTTCTGTGCTTCAGATACATTGGATTAACCGTAGTTAATTCTAACTTGTCCTACAGAAGTGAGCTCAAATATTCCTTTTCAGGGTTGACTCCTAGCATTTTCAAGTGAAGTTCGCAGTCCCTTTCCATTTGAAGAGTTTTCAAACATAAAGTTTAAATTTTCTACCGATTGAATTTGATGCTATCAGTTTTATCTAGACTGAAAAATCATGTTTGGTGAAAGAATTGAATTTAAACTATTGCCCTGAGTTTATATTAATAACACCCTAGTATTTAGTACCAGTGTTTGCTTTTTTGTCAGGGATACAAAAGTTCTGGCCATCTGATTTTAGATATTCCTTATTTGTGGAGACCTTTGTTCTATTGCCTTGGGTCTGTTTTCAAGATGGGGAGTTGGGAAGAAGGAATGTATCGATTAATATCGGGCAGGGATGAATAAATTAAGTGGCAGAAGGCAAAGCAGAGAGAAGGGACATGCTCTGTGGGCTGTGACTCTGGTTTGCCAGAGCTTTAATTCTGTGCAGGGAGACAAGGCTAACATACAGTTTGGCTAACAAAAAACATACCTACTAGGTGGAAAGACTACCTCCCAGTTGGACAGAGGATGTCTGGGACTTGATTCATTGCTTTCAGAGTTCCTTTGCAAAAGGTAAGGAAAAGTTAATTTGCTGTTCTTTTAGAAATCTAAATTCACCATGTAGAACACTGGTTTTCTTTTTCTTTTTTCAAATTAATATAAAATTTTAATATACCTACCTATACATATGTTTTTAACACTAGATGATATGTTTTAAAAATATTTTTTTTGATTTTGATGGTCCTTTATTTTATTCATTTATTTATGTGCAGTGCTGAGAATCGAACCTAGTGCCTCACACATGCTAGGCAAGTGCTCTGCCACTGAGCCACAACCCCAGCCCCACTAGACAAAAATTTATTCAGTACAAATTGTTCACTACAAAGTTGTTAAAAAAAACTTTCCCAGTCATATATTCATCATAAACATACATTCCTCATTTGGGTAGGTGTTAAAAGCCCTGGAATCCTCACTTCTAAATGGGAACCTGCAGGCAGGGTGTGCTCTTTTTCTCTCTGGTGGCTGCCTAGGCTTCATAACCACCAGAGAGTCAGGTGGTTGTGGCCAGCAGAGGAGCAGCATGGACTCTTCAGAGCAATGGTGTCATCAAGGTGTAACATTCTGTGGTGAGGAGCTTTCTTACTGGGAGAGGTTCTTTAGGAATATGGCTGCTCATAACCATGCTATATTTGGCCTCTGTAAATTAGAGGGGACATTGGTTCTGCCATCTCTACCTATCTGGCTATGAGTTTTACACACATACAAATAATGGAGCCCTTATTTGTGGCTATTTCTGGGACTTATGAGTTACAACTCATGCATCCATATGGTCCAGTATCACACAGTCAGGGCTGGGGGTGTGGGAGTAGAGCCTTCGTGTTCAGGCAGCCTTATTTTATTGCTTATTGTGCCTAGTCACTATATTAGACCACCTTCCTTGAATAGGAAAATATTTTTTTAAAAAAAGCTGACATTGGTGTCTGAACCTTGGCCAGATTCCTGGCATACCATAATCTTTTTTTTTTTTTTTTTTTTTTGCCAAACATTCTTTTTTTTTTAATGGGAAAACTAATTTTATTTGCCCATAAATCTTAAGAATTAATCTTGCTCTAAATCATGCTGTTTGTTGTGAGTGATGAGCTTTTTGTGTTTGTCTTAATCCTGGTAACCTTTAGTCAGAATACATTTTTTGAGGCCACAGTGCTATCAGTGTACTAAAAGAGACCTGACTCTGTCCACTCTATAGTGACATTTTGGATTTGCATACTTTAAAATTTACAAAGTAAATTTTTTTCTTACCTCTCAGAGCCATGCCATGGACAGATTATTCTGTACAGTACTATTATTGATGAAATTACAGTGATTTGGGTTAAACTTGAAGAATTCCCACCTGCTGCCCAGGACACACAGCTTTTTAACTTCTTACTCAATGCCAGAGATGCTTGGTGGCTTGTTTGCTTATGCCTGTGACCCTGTGTGCCAGTGCTTCATACAACATTGTATTTAAAATTCATGGCCAGATGTAGCCAAACTAGAAATATGGAGAAAGTTCTTCAACAATGTCTTTCCTTGGAATGCATCTCCAAAATAACATTAAGAAACAGCTTCCACTGTTATCTACAGTGTCTTTATGACCATGTTTGCCTACCTTCCTCCAAGAGCCAGCCTGCCTCTTCTGAGTTGGGTGGTCTAGTTTTCATTTCCCCTGCTCTGCACCAACTGAATCTATAGAAGTGAGGATTCTTCATGAGGTTCTATGTGATAAAGTCTCACTGTTATCTACTGAGAAGTCTATATGTTCCAATTAACTATCAGTCAATAGTATTGTGGCTGTGTACTGAAATTTTTTTCCCATCAATGATTTTTTAAAAATTGAGCTGCTGTTTTTAATAAAGGCTATGAATATATCAAAAATTATTAGAACACTAGTTTTCAACCCTATCACACTTCATTTTCCCTTTTTGTAGCAAATGCTTCTTAATGTCCCCTTGCTACCAATAAATAAATTTGCAGATGAATATAATTTACTTCAAAACATACTTTTTAAAGAAATCAATATAATGCCATTACTATAAACAATATACCAAAGTAATAATTAATATATATTTCAATATGTAGTCAATTATTTTAAGTATATTCAATATCTAAATTAATGTGCATTACTACATTAGAAGATATAAAGAAAGAGGTGCTTACACTATGAATGCAAGATCTACAGATATAGACTGTGACATAGGTGGGTTTTTATCTCAATAGCAGTGAACAACTCAGTAGATTTGGGGGGGAAAAAAAAAAACAGTCTTCACTTTGTTGATAACGTGATTACTGTCCTGAGAAATTCAGTGGACATTAAAGTTGTGCAAAAAAACAAAAAAAAACTTAATTGTTAAACAGTTAGGTTCTAAAGCTTAAGTAAATAGGAGCAATTTTTTAAAAAAGCTATATTGTTGACTAGGATGTTCCCAAATCATTTAGGATGTGGAACATAAATAAACAAACATTTATACATTGAGTGAGCTTTTTTTTCCCTTTGGATCACTGGAAGAGAAGTTTATAATTTAGCTTCCAAAAGAATAGAAACTGCTTGTATCTCAAAGTTTGCTAGCATCATAGGATTTGAATAAATGCATAATGGAGGATGTTAGCACACATTTGTTCTCTATTTTATTCTCTCTGACAGTTTTGAAGTGAAACTTGATCTAGCAGAACACTTTTCTCCTCTGGATATTTTTGACAAAATCTAAAAACAAAATGAAGATCTTGGACTGATTATTGATACACCACGTACTCAGCACTGTTATAAGTCAGAGGTAAATCGAACCCTTAACTGAAATGAATAGTCTTCATTATGATGTAAAAGTAATTCATAGTAATTCAGTAATAATTTAGTAGTTTTTATCATGTCTTCATGTGAAGCCTGGCCTTCTTTTATGGGTAATAATAATTTTAAAAAGAAAGCACATGGGGGGCTGGGGTTGTAGCTCAGCGGTAGAGCGCTTGCCTCGCATGCGTGAGGCCCTGGGTTCGATCCTCAGCACCACATACAAAGCAATAAAATAAAGACACTGTGTTCATCTACAACTAAAAAAAAAAAAAGAAAGAAAGCACATGGTTTCCTTAATTACATGCTTTTAATTTCTGTCTCAAAATGAGATTGGAGACATGAATTAAACTATCTAGTCACCATTACTACTGTTTATCCCAAAATCTTTTTCATCATCTTCCACAAAAACGCTGTAACCACGAAACAGTAATTCCCTTTTCTCCCCATCTTCCAGGCCCTGGTAACCTCTAATCTACTTTTTGTCTGTATAATTTGCCTGTTCTTGGTAATAATATTATTATTTGTCATGAAATAATATTACTTGTCCTGTGTCTAGCTAATTTCACTAATTATGTTTTCAAGATTCATCCATATTGTGGCATGTATCAGAATGTTATTCCTTTTCATAGTGAAATATTTCATTGTGTGCATATGCCATATTGTTTATCCTTCATCTATTTATAGGCACTTGGGCTGTTTCTTGGGCTATAGTGAATATTGCTGCTATGAACATTGGTGTACATGTTTGCTTTTTGTTTTGGGGTTTTTTTTGGTTTTGTTTTGTTTTGTTTTTGTATTGGGGATTGAACACAGAGGGGCTCTACCATTGAGCCTTATCCCCAGCCCTTTTAAATTTTTATTTTGATATAGGGATTCACTAAGTTGTTTAGGTCCTTGCTTAGTTGCTAAGGCTAGCCTCAAACTTGTGATCCTCTGGCCTCAACCTTCTGAGTTGCTGGGAGTACAGGTGTATGCCACTGTGCTGGGATGGTGTACACATACTCTTTTGAATCCTTGCTTTCAGCTCTTTTAGGTGTATGACTAGGAGTAGAATTGCCGGGTCAAGTGGTAGTTCTGTCTTTCACCTTATGAGAAACTGCTGAACTTTTCCAGCATCATCATCTTGTTTTTAAGCTGTTATTCTAAATGTCAGGCAGATACAGAAAGACATAGTACTTATAGGTTTTTTCTGTATACCCTTTAATGCATTCAGTGGCTGTCTTGTTGCATCTGTACCTCTACCTGTTTCACCCCGTTCTGTATTATTTCAAAGCAAATCTCAGATGTCATATTTTATGTCTACATCCTTGGTATATATATTTAAAAATATAATATCAATTCTTTAATGTCAGCTATCTCATCCTTGCTCAAACTTGCATTAGCTCCTAAATGTCATAAAATTTTATCATGTTGCAATTGGTTGTTAAGTCCCTTAAGTCTTATTTAATCTATAGATTTAATCTATAGATTCCTTTCTATGTCTCTACCCAACCCGCCCTGCCACCATAACTGCATCCCCATGGGTTGTTAACATTTTTTTCTAGTTCTTTACTTTCTGCAAATTGGTATTTGGATATAGCTTGATCAGATTCTGATTTGATTTCTTTTTCTTTCTTTTTTTCTGTTGGCAGAGTTTCAGAAGTGATAATGTATTTGTTCTTCCATCAGGAAGCTTATAAATGGGTTCTTATATCTTTATATGATGTTAGCAGTCATTGATGATCAATGCATTGATTCTTTTGAGACTTGAAAAAACAGAGAAATAATTCTTCATTTTTTAGCTGTTATTTTTCTATAAAGAGAAGTTTCCTCTTATCAACTGTGTGCCCAGTTGTGCAGACATGATTCTTTCCTTTGATTTAAGTTTCCACAATAATGAGTTGGACTACTAGGATTTTGTTTAATTAATTTATTTTTTATATCATTTATGAACTCCGTGCAGTTTTTCTTATTGAAGCAAGTTAAAGCCCTATCTTTGGATGGTTAGAGCTTCTCAATTGGGCTCCTGAGACATTCTGAAACAACCTTAGTAATCTTTGTTCATTATTTTTGCTATTTACATAAGAAATTTCCAGGCTCATCTTGTACATTTTGTGCCTCAACCTGAATCAGCCATTTTAACAAGTTACTTTACCACAAGTGCTTTACCACTGAGCTATATTCCCAGCCCTATTCATTTTTTATTTGAGACAGGACCTAGTTGCTGTGATTACTGTCATATGCTATTGTGTTAGCTCTTCTGAATCTTTCTTAGAAAAGCAACAATACTGTTCTTTTATATCTTTTTTTAAAAAATCAGAGGTTTATCAGAATATGTAGCTTGCAAGAAGCCTTTTAGAAATCAGCCAATCAATGCTATAATCTATATATTTTATAAAGAAGTCTCAAGTATAAAGACCTTTTGCTCTGAGACTTTCTTTGCTACTGCCTCCCTATCACACCCAGAAACAAGTCCTGTGTACTCACTCCTGAAACTTGAGGAGCAGACAATAGCTATTGACTCTGGTAGCATCATTTGTGAGGAACAGTGAGTGTGTAGGTTGACCCTGGAGAGAAAGGTGGTCTGTGTGGGATGAGTCTGAGAAGAGAAAACAAACCAGAGAACTCTTGGTGAGGATGGACATTCACTTTGGTCCATAAAGAAAGGTATGGCCAAGGTAGGACTTCTCAACAGCTGGCCACAATCTCCTTTTAAAGAAAAAGCTGTTTATAGCCATGAGGTGTACACTTGAAGTTCATAAAAAATAAAGACATTTCTTTCCAGCATTGTAAACAAGTAAATGTAATACAAGTCTGTGAAGAGACTCATAATTTCTTTTTTGGTGTGATTACTTTTGAGACTTGAAAAAACAGAGAAATCAATAATTCTTCATTTATTAGCTGTGTATTTTTCTATAAAGAGAAGTTTCCCCTTATCAACTATGGTGTTAAAAGATTTCTTATACAACATGGTGACTACATAGTACACTTTCTTTTATATTCTTCATTTTTGAGGAACTGAATTCTTTATTATTTGATTTAAAACATTTTAATTGATACATAATTCTATGTATTTATGGGGTACAGTGATATTTTCATGTTTATATACAATGAATAACAATCAGGGTAATTGACATATATATTACATCTCAAATACATATGTTTGTGTTAGAGAACATTCAAAATCTGATTTAAGAGCCATTTTGGAATATGCAGTTCACTGTTGTTAGTTATCCTACAGTGCTATAAAACATTAGTCTTTTCCTTCCAACTGCACCCATACATCTATACACCCATCCTCTTTCCAAACTCCACTCCCCAATTCGTCCCAGCCTCTGCTAATCACTATTTTACTCTCTCTTAGGGGATCAACTTTTTGAGTTTCTACATGTACATGAGAACATATGTAAATATTCCCACTTGTTTGAAACCCTTTTGTTACCTGGCTTCCAACATATCATTCACCTGACTTTTCTTTTAGTTCGTTGGTAAGTCCTTCTCAGTCTTTTGTTATTCCTGTTCTTTTTTTTTTTTTTTTTTTTTTTTTTTTTTTTTTTTTTTTTTTTTTTTGGTACTGGGGATTGAGCTCAGGGGTACTCGACCACTGAGCCACATCCCCAGCCCTATTTTGTGTTTTATGTAGAGACAGGGTCTCACTGAATTGCTTAGCGCCTCACTGTTGCTGAGGCTGGCTTTGAACTCGCGATTCTCCTGTCTCAGACTCCCTAAGTGCTGGGATTACAGGCTTGAGCCACCGCGCCCGGCTTTTATTCCTGTTCTTTACTTCTTAGTGTTGGAATACTCCGGGGCATGGTCCTTTGCCATTCTCTCTTTTCCAGCTGCATTAAGTGATTTTATCTAATGCCAGAGTTACTCCCTAATGACTCCCAGATTAATTTTCAAGCCCTACATTATACTGTGAAATTCAGTTTTCTATTCAACCTCTCCAACCCAATGTGGACAAAATAGAGCTCGATTCCATGCTGCTCCAAGCCTTCCTCTAGTCTGCCTCATCTCTATCTCAAAGTTCACCTAGTAGTTCAGGTAAAAAAAAAAATCTAGAAGTCATCCTTTACTCCTCTCTTTTTTCCTTCTAATATTCAAGTCATTAGTAAATCCTAATTTCTCTACCTTAAAAATAGAGACTGAACCCAAAAATGTAACCACTTCTCTGTCACTTGTGAGACTGGCCTGACTCTTGCCTGGAATACTCTAATAACCTAAACAGTCTCTCTGCATTTCCCCTAACCCTCTTCATTCTAACCTTCATACTGTAGCTTCATATTTCATACAGGTAAGCCAAATTGTGCCACTCTTCTTCTCAATCTCACTAATGGCCTCCATTTACATATCCATACCAGGCTAAATGGACCTTTCCTAAAGGAGTCTCTGCCTTTGTCCCCTAGTTCTTACCGTTCTTTTCTCTTAATCATGCTGTAACCTCAGCAGCCTCTGCTGTTCCTTAAACATGCCACATAAGTTAACATTTTAGGGTCTTCACTTGCCTTTACCTTGTGCAGATTATTCTTTCCTAGTCACATGGCTCATATGCTTGAGGTTCTCTGCCTATATCACCTCTTCAGACAGACCTTCCCTAACCACCTTATGTATAGTAGCAACCACCTCCACATTCTATCCCTAATCCCTGCTTTTTCTTAGCATCTGAAATTATATATTGCTTATATTGTTATGGTCATCAGTCTTCATTGGAACATAAACTCCATAAAAGCAGGTACTTTGTATGGGATACAGCCTTTTTAATGAATATAAAAAAAGAATGATAAGAATGTGCCCAAAAGACAAATTCATCTTCATTCCTCTCAAATGATATGAATTTTATTAAGAGTAGGAGAGTTATTCAGTAGTACTGAAGCAAAAATTTACATTCTTTTTTTAAAAAATACTGTTTTAGTTATTGATGGGCTTCCTTCCTTCCTTCCTTCCTTCCTTCCTTCCTTTCTTCCTTTCTTTTCTTTCTTCCTTCCTTCCTTCCTTCCTTCCTTGCTTCCTTCCTTTCTTCCTTCCTTTTTTCCTTCCTTTCTTCTTTCCTTCTTTCCTTCCTTCCTTCTTTCTTTCCTTCCTTCTTTCCTTCTTTCCTTCCTTCCTTCCTTTCCTGTGCTGAGAATTTGAACCCAGCGTCTCACAGTTGCTAAGCAAGCTATCAGCCACCAAGGTACAAGTCCAGCCCCCCAAAATTTATATTTTCAACAAGATAGTTTAGCTAACAGGAAATTGATAGAAAGCTTCAGTATTACTTTTGAAAGTAAAGTTCAGTTAGTTCATTCAGGCCTAAACATTTAAAAAGTAGACATATACATACACATATACACACAAATAAAATAGTTTCATGAAACTCTGCAGTACAAACATAAGGGTCTTGATTATCCCCCGCATCATTTCCCCTTTCTTCCCTCAACAAATTCCTACCAGTGAAGGCCCAGGAGGCCATCAGCTACTCAGGGTGCTTATAATCATATGTGTTGTATCCTATTAATTTGGTACTGTTGCTTTCAGAAAAAATGGAATATCCACATTGGTTTCACAGAGGCAGCAGAGTATTCTGCATGAGTATGTCTGTAGATTACCACTACAAAGCTCATAGTTTACAGAAATGTTGGAAATCCCACTACAAAGCAGATGTGTCTCTTCATATATAATTTGGTGGAAGGCAGAGCATGATAAAGAGGTCAGTTTTTACCAGTAAGCTAAAAATCTAAGTCATGAAATATAGTTAGCCACACCAAGGCCTTCCTGATCCATGGACATAAGGCCATTCTGAGTACTCCTTGAAGATGGTAGTCTGTTAGTGAAATGAATAGGGAAACACAAGTTGAACTAATTGGCCTCTCCAGAATTGAGGAAGGATTTTAGTCTGACATGTTCAGTTTGATTGTCAACATTCATTTAACATTTATCATGGTGGTTATGCTCTCTGGTAAAGGGACAGTTGTGATCATGGGTCACAAGAATGATGAATATTACTTCCTTTGAAAAGTTGCAAGCCTGGTAACCCCTCTGAGAATAAATGCTCTGAATACCAATTCCATTTCTTCCCCTGAAGAGAGCTCATGTTCATTGTTGTTTCTTCTGGGCTTTCCTTCAGCAAAAACGAAGTGTTAGGTCAGAGGCAGACGCAGAAAGCCAGACCCGCCTGCTGCACTGCGCGGCGCTGTGCCAGCACCGCACCAGAAAGTTCGCTTGGGAGGCAATTCTGGAATGTTTCTCTCTCTCCCTTTCCCCTCACCGCCCGGGGCCAGCCCGCCCACCACCATGCCACGCCGCACGGGCACTCCGCCAGAAAGTTCCTTGGGAGACAATTCTAGAATCTCTCTCTCTCCCCATCACCGCCCGGAACCAGTCCACCCACTGTCGCGCGCGACGAACGCAGCACGCATGCGCCAAGCACACCAAAATGGCGGCCCCCAGTGGTCTGTACGGAAGAAATCTGACCTCACCAGCTGCACCAAACCAATCTCAGAGGACACTGGACTCTAAGTCAACACCTCTTCCTGGCCTCAAGCCGTTTCCGGATGGGGAAAGGCCTTATAACCCTGTGTAAGACGAGGGACGGGGCCTTTTTCCCGACCTGTTCGAGCCTGGTGACTGGGCGGGGGAACTGGTCCGGGAGCGTATTTCTCAGAATAAAAGCCTGTTTTGGTCCTGTTTCACTTCCATCTGGTCGTTTGGCTTACAGGAAACAGCATAGCTTAAAGGAGAAGGGTGATAGACTAAATTTAAAGTGTTTTTGTACTCTACTACTACAGCTTTTTCTAGGATTTGGAGGTTAATATATGTTCTTTTCTCATATTTATGTCCACAGGCAATCAACCATGGTTGTCAAATAATGATAAAATTGTTGATAGGTTTTGCTGCTGAAATAGAACTCTGATTTTGCCTTTCGTGCCAACTCAGTTTTCTCTGCAGCAGTCAAATTTTTATGATACCTGTGCATAATGTATCAGAACTGGTTCAATATACTGGTATCCAGGCTGAGGAGTGAAGAACAGAAAATCCCAGGAGGAAATAATATCACTAATGGAAGGTTGTAATTTACATACCTATCACATACCTTCCCTAGAAATCCAAAATGAAGTGCAACAAGAATGTACAGTTACTCTCCAATGGCACTGCAGTAGTGGACAGCCATCCTACATAGCGAATCTGTTTAGATACAGAGTTCATGAATTCACCTAAGGTTGTCTCTAGAGGACTGCTTGTCAGGTTTCACACAAATGTGTGAAAGTCACAACAGCTAATTGTGCAGTAGCTCTTTCAGACTGTGAAGAATACTACACTTAAAAGAAATGGTTGATATAAAGAAGAGCTGTGCTAGGTGATCAAAAAGAGGCTTCACCTCTGAGAAACTACTAAAAGGAATCCAGCTCACAAGCTGAAGGATCAGAAGCCATCCCAGAGAGGAAGACTCTTATACAGGAATAAAACCCCTCCTGTAGGAAGCAGTGTGCCCTGATGGTACCAACCAGGAAGTTGATAAAGTCTTAGGCATGTTAATAATTATTCACTTTATACCAGATAACATTCTTATAATGTTTGAGTCAACCAGTGATAGAGCTTCAGTAAGATCGAGTCATCTGTGACACAGTTAATATAGTGAAGTAGCAGAGAGTTGTTCACACTGATCCATCTAGGAAGGCAGCTCAAATCAATAGATGTTAAGGGAAGTTCTGATGCTATTCTGCTGGGAGTGATGGAATGTGACTTAGACAATCAGAAAGACTCATCTCTTTTTTTCCACATTCTTTAGTGTAGCAACCAGAATTTAGCACAGGTATAACTGAATGAGAATTCCATTTTCTTTCTAAAAGACACACATCAGCTGGACCTAACACCAGTTTTAGAGGTCTGGAAAATGTTGCCAGTTTCTTAGTATAAGCAGTCAAGCATACTAAGAACTGTATGCAAAAGAGATAAAAAGAATAATCTAGATATAATTGGTGCAAAGAAACAAACAAGCAGTGTTTATAATACAAAGATAGAAGAGGTAACGAACCCTCAGAGAGGTCAGATTTGGTTACCTGAATCCAGCCCAGTATGGTGAGCCCTGCTGATCCTGTATAAGGAAAAGTTCTTTGTTCTCTGTGTTGCAATAATCAGACCCAGTGCTTTGCTTGGGAATGAGAATGCAGGTAATGGTGAATTCATTTCTCATCTGCCAAAGGAGAAAACAGCTTGTCAGGCACTCCTGCAGCCCCACGCAGTGGAAAGTCAAACATCTACACAGGAAATGTAACTTCCCACCACAGCATGATTCTCTTTTGTGTTCCCTGAATCCCTCACCTCAGTGGTTCACAACCTTACTGCTAATGTACACTTTTGGGGGCCTCTATAATGTTAGAGATGCTGAGACCAACCCCAGAGCCGCCTCTGATGCATAGCATGGGTAAATGCCACAGCCCTGTGGCAGCGTACTTGTGGTTCTAGAAAAGCCCCAGGTGGAGTACCATTTCTCTGCTCATGTCTAAAGCAGTTTCCCTCTCACTATTAAGTTCTTCTCCAGACTCAGGTTAGGGCTGGGGTTGTAGCTCAGTGGTAGAGCGCTTGCCTCACATGTGGGAGGCACTGGGTTCGATCCTCAACACCAAATTAAGAAAAAAAAAGATATTTGTGTCCATCTATAACTTAAAAAAAAAAAGATTCAGGTTAGCTCTGTTCCACTTCCTTCATGGATGCATTCAGCAGTTGGTAATGGGTTCTTTAAGTGCCTCCATTCAGTGATCTTTCCTTCCTCAAAATTCCTAGTGCTTGTCTCCCATCTCTCCAAAGTGATTGGACACTTTTTGTGGACATATACTCTGTGCCTTACATATATTTTATATTCCTAGGCCCTACCAAAGAGTAGATGCTCAGTGGGCTAGGGCTGTAGCTCAGTGGCAGATTACTTAGCATGGGTGAGACACTGGGTTCAATCTTTACCATCAAATAAAAATAAATAGGTAAAATACATTCTGTCCATCTATAGATAAAGTTAAAAAGTAGGTACTCAGAACATAATAGTATAGGTATTGGCTAGATCTTCCTACTAAATTTAGAGTTTGGTATTTCTAACTCTAATGTTAATCAGTTCAATTAAGGGATTCTGAAAAGCAACCAAATATGGAGTCAACAGATCCAAAGTGACTATACTTTTTAGTCCATACTTCCTTCTGTGAAGGATTTGGTACAGAGAGAAACTGATCCTGAATATCTTCTCTGAGAGACCTGGAAGGTCAAGGAAAAAGAAAGTCTCAGTTCAGGAAAGAGTTTACTTGTTTGTTTGTCTGTTTATTTATTTACCAGTTTTCCACAGAGAATTCCACGTTTCTACTCCCCAAGCAGTGTTGGCACTGGCCGACTGGAGAAACTGTGGACACGGCCTCCCAGGTACCAATACATGGCGCAATCCATGAAAATGGGAACTGTACTGGAGAAGGGAAAAGTCTGAAACCACAAGGCTGAACATTCCAAGCAGACCTCACAGCGGCCAGCATTGGGAGAGCATTGCTAAGTCACTGGAATCCCCACAACTTCAGACATTGAGTGGGCATCTTGTTCTAATGGCATCAGAGAAGTGTTGTAAAGTCAGCTTGTGGCCACAGCTGATTAGGAGATGTGATGGGTAATTTTAAGTATCAGATTTACTGCATTAAGGAATATGTATGTGGTAAAGAATTATTTCTGGATGAGACCTTCAGGGGGTTTCTGAAGGAAACTGATGTGTGGTTGTACTGAGTGGGGAAGATCTGCCTTCAGTATAGGTGGGCGCCATACAGTCAGCTGGGGAAGGGGGGGCAGAAAAAGCAGAGGTAAGGCACTCTTCTTTTCCTGCCCCTGGGAAAGAAAAACTGGTTTTCTAGACTTTGGAATCTAAGACTGGTATCAAGTGACTCCTGGATTCTCAGGTCTTTGGGCTCAGAGTGAGAATTATGCCAATAGCTTTCCTGGTTCTAAGGCTTTGGGATGTGTCAACTGAACCACATGACCAGCATTCCAGGGTCTCCGTGTTGGAAAGGAGCTTTTGTGGGATTTCTCAGCCTCCATAATCATATGAGCCAACTCTCCTGAGAGCTGTGGGGCAATGTGGTTTCTGTTTAAATTTCAAAGTATGTTGCAGACAGCCTGAGGGCCTAAACAAAGACATGATACAGGAGCAGAGTCCCTATTGGGGCAATGCCTTGGCATTGTAGGAGTGAGGCAGCCCCTCAAGACCCTAGAACCACAGAGCCCTCAGCCCACAACTCCAGTCTGGACAAGATGTAGGCATAAGACGCCAACTCATGAGAGCCGCTGGGTGAAGTGAGCCCAGCAGAAATATAGCAATGGGCTGTCTGAGGCTTTGGGGTGCCCAACCCTTGTCCTAGTGTACCCAGGGTGCAGGACATGGAATCAAAAGAGATTGTTCTCCAAATTTAAGACTTAATTATTTTCCCTTTTTTTTTGTTTGTGTGTTGCCCAAGCTGGCCTTGAATTTGGGAATCCTCCCACCTTAGCCTCCCAAGTAGTGGGATTACTGGCATGCACTACCAAGCCTGCTCCAGTCACTCCATTCCTCATTTGTTTCTACCTTTTGGAATGGGACTCACAGTCCTGTAGCTGTTTCACCATTGTAGTTTGGAAGCATGAACTTATTCATTTTATAGGCTCAGAGCTAGAGAAGGATCAATTATGCCTTGAGTCTCACCCATATCTGATTTAGAAGAGCCTTTGGCCATTTGAGTTCATGCTCTTGATACTTCAGGAAAAGAGTAGACTTTAATTATTCAAGGTAAGGCAAGGATAAACTACTATTTTCAAAAACATTTCTAAGGTATTTAGGAACTCTCTGTCAGAATCTAAAATGAAGGATTAAAAGTCAACCTCCCAATTCAAGTGAACATTTTATTTTTCTTCTCTCTCTGAACTCATAAGAATATCAGTATAACTTTCAAAGAGTCATACAATAATGTAATCTTGATAATGGAAAATGACTTAGGTAGTTATTTACCTCTGAATTTAGTCTTTAGGAGAAAGTTTATATGGCAAATCCTGCCCCCCCTCAGATAACCAAAAACAGTCTGGTCCCTCTCAAAAGGCATGAACAAAGTGGCTCATGAAACTGCTTGTGATGCCAAGAATGGACCCAGTTCCTGAGCACCATGGAGAAACCCTATGAGAAAGCCAGCAAGGTAAGGTCAGGAAGTAACTTTCACAGCCATATTTTCATATTAAGAAAAAAAGTTTATATTCTATTTCTGCACATTCATTCAACAGCAAGGTCTGAACTGCCAGAGAAGTGACAACATCAGGCCAGGAGATGCACAGTCATTCAGCAGACTGATGACATCTAAGGATGATGAATTAAGGTTTGGCAGTCTTTTTGTTTCAATTAAATAAATCCACTTACTAAATGCATACCAAGTAGACACTGTACTCAGCCTACACAAGGTACACAAATGTGAATAATACTCAAGCAAGAGTCAGGTCCTAACTTGTAAGAAGTGAAAATTGACAAATGACTGTATGACCAGGTAAATGATCTAAATTGTATTGGCGATAAAGAGCTCTGGGAGTTCTACAGAGAACAGAATCTATCAGATTGAAGGGAGAGGAACTGGAAAGACTTCAAGAAAAGCAGGGAAAGCAAAAAGAGTAGGTGGAAGGCAAATATTAACAAACCTCTTTGGGTAAGGCAGTGACCTGAGAACACGATAGTTCAGTTTCCCCGAACTTAGACTGTGCAGAAAGGAACAGCAGTGTGAGATAAGCCTGCCAGGTAAGTGGGAAGAGGTCAAGAGGTCAGGCCTCAGAGCCCAGCCCTCCTTCCTTTCCTACACTGTACTTATAAATGGATTTTCAGCAAAACTGACTTCTTTAAATAATTACTTGAAAGTCAATTCCTGCCTTCCATAAATTCCTCTAATGATCAAGATATACTCATCATTTTACCCATTATTATTTTCTTGATTGCCATCGAGGTGACAGGAGGAAAGATGGCCAATAGTTTTTATGATTGAACTGAATTATCACCCTCTATACACAGTGTTTATCTTGACTAAGCTCCTTAAGAATCAGGAATGCTTTCAGGGCAAGCACAATTCAGTAGTCCGTTTTTTCATATTATTTAAAGTCAGTCATTGAATGGCACCATGGTACTGTACATGGTACTGTACATTATGTAAGATTATTTTTTACAAAAAGCCAATGGTGGTCTCCAATTCACTGAACATTTTAAATCTCTGGATAAGCTTAAAAGCTGAGAGATTGACTTTCAAGGAGAGTAGCAACTTTTAAGAAAATTGAGCTGGCTTCAGGTAAATTTGTATGCATTAAACAAAGACCTCTTTTACAAGATAGCCAGTGTGACAGAGGGGGGTTCTGTTATCAAAGCCTGTTAAAGGGGATCACATAGGCGCTTCTAGACTGAATCCCCGAGAATGACACTGGCTGCAAAAAATGGAAGAGGACAACAGCAAATGGACTCACCACTTTCAGAGTTGCTCAGTGTTCCAGTTTTCAGGGACCTGTCCACCACTGGTGGCTTAGCTGGCCTTGCGGTTGTGTTAGTCTGAAGGCTGTGTGGACAACACAGGTGAGGTGGGGAACACATCTAAGGAGGTCTTTTCCAAGTCAGGCACCAGTGGGCCACCTATGCCAGGGTCCACCTTCCCAAATTCCTGTACAATTTTCAGTCGCTCTATTTCTAGCTCCTGGTTCCAGATCATTTCCTCAGAGGCATGGAACTGTTTCTGTTCCAGCTGTTGCTGCTTCTGCTGTGCTATCCTCTCTTTCCTGTTTCAGCTCTTGCTGGATAGCCATGTTCCTGGCAGATTCCTCTGCTTCTACAAAGGGAGGAAAAGATTTAGGCTAACGCTTCACACCTCAGAAGAAAGGCTTCTCAGGGAAAGGGAGATTTCCAAAATGTACTTCTGTGCTGGTCGGATTTTCTAACGTAAGAACCATGCTTCCCTTGGTACCTCTGTACTGATGGAATACAGTCTCCACCCCTTTCTACCCAGCCTCTGTATACCTATTTTCAAATAGTCAAATTCCCAGTCCTTACCACTTTAAGTATAACCAAATGTAAATGTATTTATCAATATGTTAAATAACAGGATCTAGTCATTGGTTTAATAAATCTATACCATAATTCTGAAGTTGTGATAAATTTAGATGCTATTTTAGGATATCAGCAATAATTGTAATGTGATATAAAATATCTTGATTTCTATTGGTGACAAGGTTATAAATATTTTAAATACAACTTTTGTTTTTGGCCTACTTTCAAAATGGAAAGAAATGCTCAATTTCAGTCAGTGGCTGGCAAAAACAAGAACCATTTTCCTCATCCAACTGCACTGACCCCCTGAATTCTATCCATGAATCCTCTAGAGGTTCCTGGACCTTGGGTTAAGAAACTCTTTACTAGAAGGTCTCAGCCATTCTCTTCAGAACCATCTGCATGTTGAGGTCACCCTTATATTTCTAGCCCAGACCTTTCCTCTGAGTTCCAAGTGGTACATTCAACCTCCTATTGACATTTCTGTTTGAACATCTAATAGGCATCTCAAATTTAATGAGTCAAAAAATTCATACTTGAACTCTTGGATCTCACCCCAACCTAATCCCTCCCCCTGCCTTTTATTTGGGGGGTGGGGACGGTGGTATAGAGGGATTGAATCCTGGGGCAGTACCACTGAATGACATCTCCATTTTATTTATAAATATTATTTATTTATTTGTATTTTGGAGACAGTGTCAGTAAGTTGTTAAGGTGGGCCTCAGACTTAAAATCTTCCTGCCTCTGCCTCCTGAGTAGCTAGGATTACAAGTGACGCAGCTCCTCAGCCCCTTTTTTGACACACAGGAAATGGACTACCAAGTTGCTCAAGGCATAAACCTAAGGTCAACCTTGGTACCATCTTTTTTTTTCTTTTTCAGACTCTAAGTAAATCACCTGGACTCTACCTCCATTTACCAAATCCACCTGCCTCTTCCCATGCCACACTACCACAAACCACTAGTCTTCTCCTCACCTGCTGAAAGAGTTTCCTAGCTGAGTTTCCTGCCTTCTCTGAGCACCCTTCCACTATTTACCACACAACTGCCAAAACTCATATTTTACAAATACAAGTTTAGGTCACAGTTTCACTTAACTTTTCAATGGCTTTCTGTTGCTCTCAAGATAAAACACAAACTCCTTACCATGGCCTATAAAGTCCTGCAGGATCCAGCCCCTCTTGCCTCTCCAACCTCACCTGGAATCTTTCTCCCTCTTCATTTGGTACACTCCAAATACAATGACCATTCAATCCTCAGAACACACTAAGGTCTTTCCTACTGAGAGTTTCTGAACACAATTACCTCTGTTTTAAATGCTGTGTCCCATGCTCCTGGAATGACCAACTTGATTGCATCTTTCAAGTCTCAGCTTAGAGGTTACCTTACCAGAGAGACCTTACCCTGAGTATGTTTAATTAAATACCATAGTTATTTGTCACAGCATTCTGGTTGTTGCTTTCATAGGATCTTATTTTGTAAATATATATGCACTTATCTACTTACTGTTTTCTCCCATACCTATACAGGAACACCAGTTAATTCATTTTACTTCTTATGGTGTCTAGGAAATAGAGCAGTGTAAAGTAGACTAGAGGTGTACTCAGTGTATATTTGTTGAATGAATAAGGTTCTTGCTCTGCAAGCACTTTTATAGGGCAATGGGACTCAGACGATCCTTTGGAAAATACATGGTAGAGTAATTTCATGATTCTATTGAACTTTTCCAATTAGTGATTCTCTAAAGGAATTGTGCCCCTGGATTTCATTCTGAGAATAACTGGAAATAACAAGATAACTGGAAATAGGCAGGAATAGTATTTCTTCCAGCAGTCAAGTGTATAAACAGAGTCACCAAAGAAACTTCTCAGGAAAATAAGTTCTATGTCTAGGAATGACAAACTCCTAATAGCAAAGGGAAGCAGAAGTGCAATTACAATTCTATGAAACTTTACCAACACTAAGGCCACATGATAGGGTATGATAGCATTAATGGACTACAGGAACTCTGAGCAATGGGCAAAACTTCTAAACTTAGACAACAGTAGTTCCTTTTCTCCACTCTAAAATTGAGTCCTCAGCAGTCCCTCACCACATACTTTTCTTTAGAGCATTTGTTCTCAACCAGGATGATTTTGCATTTATGTAATGTCTAGAAGACTTTTTTGGCTGTGACAGTTTGGCAGCAGGGTTGCTACTGGTACCTAGTGGTAGAGAACAGGGGTGCTTCCAAACATCCTTCAATGCACAGGACAGCCCCATAACCAAGAGTTATTTACTACTTCCAAAGTCAGAAAGCTTGCTTTATTTTTTAAAATTAATTTATTTGTTCTAATTAGTTATACATGACAGAAGAATGCATTTCAATTCATAGTACACAAATGGAGCACAATTTTTCATTTCTCTGGTTGTACACAAAGTAGGGTCACACCATTCATGTTACCATACATGTACCAAGATAATGATGTCCATCATATTCCACCATTTTTCCAACCCCTTGCCCCCTCTCTTTCTTTCCCTCCCCTTTGCCCTATCCTAAGTTCCTACATACCTCCCATGCTCCCCTCCCCCATTGTGGATCAGCATCCACTTATCAGAGAAAACATTTGGCTTTTGTTGTTTTGGGATTGGCTTACTTTGCTTAGCATGATATTCTCCAACTCCATTCATTTACCTGCATACGCCATAATTTTATTCTTTTAATGCTGAGTAATATTCCATTGTGTGTATATATATACCACAGTTTCTTTATCCATTCATCTTTTGAAGGGCATCTAGGTTGGTTCTACAATTTGGCTATTGTGAATTGTGCTGCTATAAACATCGATGTGGCTATGTCATTGTAGTATGCTTTTTTAAAGTCCTTTAGGTATAGACTGAGGAGTGGGATAGCTGGATCACATCGTGGTTCCATACCAAGTTTTCTGAGGAATCTCCATACTGCTTTCCAGATTGGTTGCACCAATTTGCAGTCCTACCAAAATATAAGAGTTTGCCTTTTCCCCCACATCCTCGCCAATATTTATTGTTGCTTGTGTTCTTAATAACTGCCATTCTCACTGGAGTGAGATGAAATCTTAGTTTTTATTTGCATTTCTCTGATGGCTAGAGATGTTGAACATTTTTTCATATATTTGTTGATTGTATGTCTTCTTCTGACGAGTGTCTGTTCAGTTCCTTAATGCATTTATTGATTGGGTTATTTGGTTTTTTGGTGTTAAGTTTTTTGAGTTCTTTATATATCCTGGAGATTAGTGCTGTATCTGATGTGTGTGTCCTAAAAATTTGCTCCCATTCTGTAGGCTTTTTCCACCTTATTCATTGTTTCTTTTTCTGAGAAAAGGCTTTTTAGTTCGAATCTATCCCATTTATTGATTCTATTTTATTTCTTGAGCTTTAGCAGTTTTGTTAAGGAAATTGGGGCCTAATCTGACATGATAAAGAATTTGGTGTACTTTTTCTTCTATTCAGCGCAGAGTCTCTGGTCTAATTCCCAGGTCCTTGATCCACTTTGAGTTGCATTTTGTGCGTGGTAAGAGATAGGGGATTAATTTCATTTTGCTGCATATGGATTTCCAGTTTTCCCAGCACCATTTGTTGAAGAGGCTATCTTTTTTTCCAATATTTGTTTTTGGTGCCTTTGTCTAGTATGAGAAAACTGTATTTATGTGTGTTTGTCTGTGTCCTCTATTCTGAACCATCGGTCTACAAGTCTATTTTGGTGCCAATACCATGCCATTTTTGATACTATTGCTCTAGTATAGTTTAACGTCTATTCTTGTGATGCCACCTGCTTCACTCTTCTTGCAAAGGATTGCTTTGGGTATTCTGGGTCTCTTATTTTTCCAGATGAATTTCATTATTGCCTTTTCTATTTCTATGAGGAATGTCATTGGGATTTTGATTGGAATTGCATTAACTCTGTATAGTGCTTTTGGTAGTATGGTCATTTTGACAATATTAATTCTGCCTATCCAAGAACAAGGGAGATCTTTCCATTCTCTAAGGTTTTCTTCAATTTCTTTCAGAAGCATTCTGCAGTTTTCTTTGTAGAGATCTTTCACCTTTTTTATTAGGTTGAGTCCCAAGTATTTTATTTTTTTGAGGCTTTTGTAAATGAGGTAGTTTTCCAAATTTCTCTTTCAATTGATTCATCACTGATGCATGGGAATGCATTTGATTTATGGATGTTGATTTTTATATCCTGCTACTTTGCTGTATTTTTTAATTACTTCTAGAAGTTTTCTGGTCGAATTTTCAGATCCTTTAAGTATGGAATCATGTCATTGGCAAATACTGATTTTGTGTGTGTGTGTGTGTGTGTATGTGTGTGTGTGTGTGTATGTGTGGTGCTGGGGATTGAACCCAGCACCTTCTGCATGCAAGGCAACCATTCTACCCATGGAGCTATATCCTCAGCCCCAAATAGTGATATTTTGAGTTCTTCTTTTCCTATTTGTGTCCCTTTAATTCCTTTCATCTAATTGCTCTGGCTAGAGTTTCAAAGACTATGTTGAAACTCTAGATAGAAGTGGTGAAAGAGGGCATCCTTGTCTTGTTCCAGTTTTTAGAGGGAGTACTTTTAATTTTTCTCCATTAGAATGATGTTGGCCTTGGGCTTAGCATTGACAGCTTTTACAGTGTTGAGATATGTTCCTATTATCCCTAGTTTTTCTAGTTTTGAACATGAAGGGGTGCTATATTTTGTTGAATGCTTTTCCTGCTTCTATTGAGATGATCATGATTCTTATCTTTAATTCTATTCATGTGATGAATTACATTTATTGATTTCCTTATGTTGCACCAACCTTATATTCCTGGGATGAACCCCACTTGATTGTGTGCACTACCTTTTTAATGTTTTTGTATGCGATTTGCCAGGATTTTTTTGAGAATTTTTGCATATATGTTCATTAGATAAGTCGGTCTGAAGTTTTCTTCTTTTGATGTATCTTTGGTTTTGGAATCAGGGTGATATTAGCCTCTCTAAATAAAATACAAAATAGGGCTGGGGATGTGGCTCATTGGTTGAGTGCACCTCAGTTCAATCACCAGTACCCTCCCCCAAAATTAATGTGCTATCATTGATATGCATATATCTCTTTGGGACAACATAATGAAATAATAAGAGCAACTATCTCGGGAAGCAGAACTGAAGATTGGAAGGAAAAGAAAAGTGGGTAAGAATTTTAAAATATATATACTCTTTTTGCTATCTGAATTCTATATCATAGGTGTATGTTACCTTTTCAAAAAAAATAATAAAAAACTAATAAAAAATATAGTGCTTCACAATGATGATCTCAAAAGATTAGCTTCAACTCATAGAACACTACTAAATGGAAAACAAAAAGAACTGTTGTTGTAGAGTGAATCCTAAATTGGGAGTCACAAAACCTGGGTTTTGTCACTCTAACTGAAGAACACAAGCATATCACTAAACTCTGATTGCCTTCTATGTAGAACAGGAGGGTGATAGCCTCTCTACTTAGTGCTCACCGAACTATGAAGACCCAATGAAATTATGCCCGTGAGATGCCCTGTGAACTACTAAGAGGTGTATGGGTTCATGTAATTATTTTCAGAGGTCCTGTTATGAAAGAACAAGACTAGAAATGATCAATAAGACCTTTAATAACATCATTCCCTTTCTAAATTACATACCACTTCTTTGTCACTGGGGCTTTAGGAGTTGTTCCCTGTAAATAGTACTGAAATGTTTTTATTTTACCGCCTACCCTAAGATGATAAACAACTCAAGGGAAAGGTCTTATTATGATGAGCCATACAAATTGTAGGTGTTTAATAATTATTTGGAGATTTGCAAGATTGTGGTAAAGGTTGAGAAGAACCGCTTCTTTCTACATTACTCAGTTTGCTACAAAATAAGTAGAGGCAAAGAATTTTGGCTCTGCTAGACCCCAACAATAATCCCATGACCAGCTGCCTTAAGAGAAAAAGAACAGTAAAAACATTAATCAACACATAACACGTCTAGTTTAACTACCAAATCTTTTGTCTAACAGCTGGGCCATGTGGGCATAGGCTGAAGGGCTGAGTTTCTTACTCATGAAATCGCTGAATCATGAAAACAACACCTTCAGTACTCGTGTTTTTGAATGGCAAAGACAGGCAATATGTAGGAGCTGCCAGGAAAAATGATTAATACTGATGATGCTATAAAGTGCTCATTTTAGCAATTATGAGCAGAATAAATGAGGCATCAGTCACCAGAAAAGAAATAGGAAACTGTAGGTGTCTTATGTGGTGAACTTGTGATAGAGGATGAAGCCATGTTCAATGTTGTCTTCCTCCGAGTAAATGGATGCCATTCGGATCACCTCAACTCCGGAGTGGAAGTATTCATGGAGTGGAATGTCTTTTTTCATTCACCTCCCCTGTACTCCCCAACTGGGACAGAGCCATCACCCTGTGGTCGATGGTCAGGTGAGAGGCTGACATCTCCATGGTTAGACATCAGGACCAAGAAGTTCTGAGACAGAAAAAACAGATGGCACCAAAAACAAGGCTCCCATCACCCCAGCACAGTCCACTAAGTGTGTTTACCTCATGAACCTCTACTTTAACAAATCATTTAAAGAAAAGAAAAATGCTGTGGTTCTGAACAATAGAGTCTCTTTTCTACAAGAAGGCTGAGACACTTAGGGAAGCTCAAGTCATGATTGGCAGAATGAAAAACCTAACAATCGCAGTGCCACAATTAGGTAGTACAATGAGTATAACAAGAATAGGCCAAGGGGGTTTAGTTCTACCCTTCAAGTCAGCCATTCCCTGTTATTAGGTAGCCCTGTCTAGAGCATCATAAAAGTATGTGTAGTACCTTGTATTTCTTCCATCATTTCTCCTTCCAGCTACCTACTTGGATTTACCTCACTACCTGAAAGAGCACGTTCAATGATCTTTCATGAAGATTGTTAAGTGACTTCATGTTTGGTCATTTGTGCTGTACTTATATTTGTGTGCAAACTTAGTGAAACTGGTCTGGGGATGAATGTTCATAATTACAACTCTGCTCACTAAACCACTATTCCTTTCAGTCTAAAACATTGTGCATCATTTTCATGGTGAGGTTTTTTTGTTTTGTTTTTTGCAGTGGGGATTTTAAACATGGGTGCTTTACCACTGTGCTACATCTGCAGCCCTTTTTAGTTCTTATTTTGAGACAAGGTCTCACTAAGTTGCTTAGGGCCTTGCTGAATTGAGGCTGGCCTTAAACTTGTGATCCTCCTGTCTGAGCCTCCTAGATTGTAGGGATTATAATAAGCACTATGCCCAGCTGAATTTTACTTTTTTTTTTTTGTCAATTTGACAAACATTATCTTTAGTTCTAGTTAGAAGTGAAAGCCATTCTTATTTATTCTGCCAGTGATTTTGGGGACCACATATCCCAGTCTTCAGATGCTTTTATTATTATTGTTATTTTGGCTGGGTTTATAGGCATGTGCCACCCTACTGGCTTGGTATTTAGATCTTAAAAACAATTTATTCATCTTCAAAAACTAAGCACTCCTTTAATAACAATAGGGCACAGAGGTATTTTAGTAATGTGGGAGCGAGGCATGGTTCCCAGCCTGGAAGTTTTCCTTTCTTGTGTCCTAAACTCCAGTCATTCTACAATCCTTCCAGGTATTATTGCTGGTAGACTCCAGATTTCCTTGAGATTATCATTATTTTCCATAACCTCCAAAAGGAAACTGGATATTTGATATGCATTGAATTGTAGTATACCCTTACCGGCATGCCCTGGAATATACAAGCTATACAATTCATCTTGTAATTCACAGCCAGTGTCAACTGTATCTTTGTGTTTTCCATATTATATCTTACTCCTCAACAGATTTATTTGCTTCAGTCGGGCTTGGAATGCACGCAGAAATCCTCACTTTTCTGCTTCATTTGTCTAGCCACTGTTTTTCTGTTTTCTATTCCAACCCTTCCCTCAGTTAGTCATCTCTAGGCCAATTCTGTTATGAGGTTTCCTCAATATTCGGGTCACACTTCCTTCATAGAATCTCACCTCTAAAACCCCTCACAACCATCAAAAGCTGGGGAACTGCTAGAGATGCAGAGGCGCTGCATGTCCCACAAAGTCTCTTGCAAATCTGAAACCTCCCTAAGTTGCCTAATTGGTACACTCAGCAAAAAGTCTATCTGAGCTAACTGAAACGGGATGCTCATTGCATCTCAGTACCAAGGCCACCAAGCCGCACCAGCACCGGCTAGCAAGGGTTGAGCAACATTCCATACAGGAAATACAGCATCCACAAGTAAGGGGGGAGCGGTAAGTTCCGGAAGCAGCGAAAGGAAGTAGGAGGAATGAACAGAGGGGGCGTATACAGCGGAGGAGGATGCATCCACAACTGCTTGGGGTACCCTTCTTTAAGGCATTCAACCCCAAATTGCCATTCCCAGGCAAAATCATCCAAGGTTGACGGGTCTTTCAAATGCAGTAGCCAGTGAAGCGCTGGGCCTTGATGGTCGAGCGCCAACACGAGGGCACCTGAGCCTTCAGTGACCTAGCGCACTGGGCAGCGCTGCAGGCGGGGCAGAGAACACAGGAAGAAGGCTGCAGGGTCCACACTCGTAGCGGCTGCTCCTTTCAGAGTCCGACAACCTGAGTTCCTATCCGCCCCATCGCGGATCCTTTCCCACCTTCCCTCCTGGATGATACACCGCGCCACGCCCACTCAGGCCCGTGCGTCAATTGTATTCCCAAGGATTTAGGGCCAGGGATCGGAAGCTGGTGGGTGGGGCTAGAATCTTCACGTGGAAGGTCTCGCCAATGAGGAGCGACCTCTGCAGCGTCCTCTGTTTAAAGGAAAGTAAACCCGGAGGAAAGTGGAACCAAGTAAAGAAACCAGTGGTCAAGCTGACTCTTGTTTTAAAAATTATTTTGATTTGGGGTTGGTGTTTCCCAAGAGACATTCCCCCCATTACACTCCCGTAAAACTCATTCAAGGTGGGGAGCCGGGCGCGTGGCGCACACCTGTAATCCCAGCACTGTGTGAGGCTGAGACAGGAGAATCGCAAGTTCAAAGCCAGCCCCAGCTAAGCAACTCAGTGAGACCCTGTCCCTACATAAAACACAAAATAGGGCTGGGGATGTGGCTCAGTGGTGGAGTGCCCCTGAGTTCAATCCCCGGTACAAAAAAAAAAAATCAAGGTGGGATTGCTGATTCAAGTAAAACTGCAGACCTGCTAAAGTAACGCGGAATTGGAACCGAGGACAGGAAAACTTGGATTTATTTTTCAGCATGTTATTTTCTACACAAAATTTGTCCCCTGAGATATTAGGAAATAACATTGCTTAGAAAAGAAGGTAAGACTATGTAAGAATAACTACCTATAAAATGTGTTGAAAGGGTTTAATCTCTAAAGGTTATGGTGCAAAACTAAAGGGATTCACAAAAACCTGTATGATAAAATTCCTGTCCCTGAAATCACAACAAGGTGGTTTTATACCCAAGTGCAAATACAATGGCACATTGAGCATGTAGGTATGCATATGTTTGAATATATATACACCTTCTTTCCAATAAGGTTCTACAGGCCTGCTACCCATTCTGTCTTAGGGGACTTTGTATATCACCACTTTGAAAATTTATGCTTTGGTTTCAAAGTTTAACTCTCTAGGGATACTTTCCCATAATTTATTTGTGAGCTTGTTAGTGTAACAACCTATTTCTCAAGGTATAGCTTAAAGACCCAGCTCAGGTGTTACCACCTCCAGGTGTCTTTTTTCTGCCAAACTTTGTAATGCGTGATTCTCTTGGGGTTTACTGAGGTGACTGTGTGGTCATTGACTCTTAAGAGTTATGACTGCACTTTGTAGGTCATTATTGCACCCCCAATAAGCATTAAGATGCATGCCAATGCTAGGGTTCACTATTTAACTCATGGGTCTCTTGCAGAAAAATTTAGGAAACAGTTGCACAGGGCACATAGTAGATAGTATCTAAGGTAAACTGTTCCTCGAACTACTTCTCTATTGACTCTTTCTCTTCAGATGTGAGCATAGTGGATAAGGCCTAAAGAAATTGAGGCATTGGAGATACTGGTCAAAGAGAGGGCATAGAGTGTGGGTCAGGTCCTGGCAGGAGCCAATACAGGACAAAATACGATCCATTCAACCTCTTGGCAAATACTGACTAAATATCTGTGTAGCTGGTTCTAGGTGCTAGTGATATAACAGTGAATGAATCCAGCAGGTGGATACTGTTATTTTGGAATTGCTGTTCTTGTGGTAGTAGAGCTGGTAGGGGAGGAATCAACCCGATCTGCTCCCATTGAGCATGGTAAAATCATGGCAAAGTAACTCTTTTATTTTGTAATGTTTTACTTATCAGGCTAACATAACTTGCTAAAATCCTAGATGTTAATATTATGAGAAGACTTTAAGAAGTTCTGACTGAGACACAGATATAAGAGGGCCATACATAATCAGAACACAATAATCACCACACATAGGCTGTTCTTGATCTTACAAAGTAAATTAAAAACTACTAAAAGTTCTTGAGATAATGATTAAGAGGCTATAGGAACTAGTCCTTTGGGGGAGAGAATTTGTAAGTTGACCAGAGTTTTGGCATCTGGGGCAAAGGTCAGCATTCTTGTCTTTCTAGGAAACAGGAACAACAAACAAGAAAACCTCTTCCAAGACAAACATTTCACATTCTTTTCTTGCTTAACTGAACTGGATGATTTTGTACATGCTGCAAGGAAATTAAAACTACGAAAATTCTCATACATTCTTGGCATGACTGAGAAGAATAGCCTGTCTGTCTCTGCCCAAATTTGGAGGCCAGCATTGAAAGTATTCTGTCAGCAAATAGGCTTTGGCAGCTCACCTGGTAGACCAAGGACAGGACAGGAATTGGGATGATCTTTCTTACTGGTACCCACATCTGGTCATGAACAATTTCCTTGAACATAATAGCCCCCATCCATGCTCTTGCGTGCTCCACGTCACAGTTCCCTGCACTCCTGCTTGCTCGTTCCTAACTGGTCGATCCTGGGCAGCATCCAGAGCCTCCTAGAAGATGAAGTTCTTAACTTGTTATGTAGCATCAGCATTAAAACACGCGTGCCCAAAGATGACTCTGGGGAAGCCAAAAGCAAGGAAGATTCCAGTCCAGTGCCACTTGCCTACTTTTTACTCCTGTGATAGGAACCATGCCCAGAGGGACTATCTGAATAAAGAAGGGAATAGTCCTTATTTAATACAGTGCATTTTTTGAAGTATTTTTTTAGTTGTAGATGGACACGATATCTTTATTTCAGTTCCTTTTATGTGGTGCTGCAGATTGAACCCAGTGCCTCACGCATGCTAGTCAAGCACTCTACCACTGAGCCACAATCCCAGCCCCAATACAGTGAATTTTTACAAGAACAACTAATGGCCTTTTAAAAACAAAAATTAGATTCTATAACACATGAACTTAAAAACCACCATAGACCTCCTATGATGCTTGGGATTAAAAATTCAAGCTCCTTATCCTAGATTGTAGAGTGATTCAGCCACTTGTTGCCTCTCTGACCTCATCTCCCCCTTTCCTTCTTGCTTGCTGCTCTCCAGCCACACCATCTGAATGTCTGCTGTTCCACTCAAGATCTTTGCACAGCTGATTACTCTTCATGAGGTGCTTTTATAGTGATCTTTACTTGGCTGGTTCCATCTTATCATTCATGTCACCTCCTCAAAGAGAAATTCCCTGTCCATCCATTCTAAGTCGTTACCCAGTCACCCTGTATCAATTGGTCTTGTTTGAGTTTTCTTGATAGTCCTTACCACTGTCTGATAGGGATTGGGTTGCTTATTGTCTTTCATTCCCCACTAGAATGTGATGTCCAGAAAGAAAGGAGATTTTTTGAGGGGCTTACAGCTTTCTCCTCAGTGCATACACTGTTTTGTGATTCAGTGGATATTCAGTACATATTCCTGGTTGTTCACATATTGCTGAGATAAATGTTGTCTCACTGTGCCCAAAATCAGTTACATGGATGGACTATCCAATTGTGGTCATAACCAAGATATACAGAGACAAACCTACCATTATGTTCTTGGGACCGAGTCTTCTCCACAAGGCAGGCAGAGGTAGAAACAAAGCCTCAAGCCTAGATGCCTTCATTAGCTCTCATGATCATGAATCCATGTTAGCCAATGGATCTACAATGCAAAAGAACAGTTCCTGTTGCTTGACAGCTTTCACAGATGAGGGCTTAGAGCCATCAGAAGGACAAACAACTTTAAAAGATGAGCAAGATTCTCAAGGGGATGCTAGGTGAGTCGCATGCATTGCAAGGCTACAACAGCCTATCTGGAACATTGCTAGGGAATGAGGGTGCTCTGAAAGTAGAAATGGAATGGATACTAAAGACAAATTGCCCACACTGGTAAAATGTTTGCTGTGAACCAGTTGAGAATACAAAATGACAGATTTCGAAAAGTAATATTTGGAAAGAAAAAGATGGGATGAACTAGTTCACATATAGGGAAATGTCTCAAATGAATTGGAGTCTTTTAAGCTTGTACATTAGTATTGTAATAATATACAATTATTATTGCATGCAACATTATTATTGCATGCAAATTATTGTCTCACTGTGGAGTTGGAATTTTTCACTTGGAGTTGGAATTACCTAATGAAGTTTTCCCTTAACAAGAAGGCTATGGTAAAACCATATAATTGAAATTAATCTGCGGTTTGGAGCACCACCTATAGTTTCTTGGGAGAATAGTATCTCTTGTCAGCAAGAAAAATGACAAGTTTGGAATACATGTTCTTATTGCATGCTTGGAAAGATCTTCAATATGTGTATCTGTTAAAATTAATGATTAAATGTGTACATGAGGAATCTGTTGTATTTTAGACATATTTTGTTCCTTTGTTTCTGCTATTTAGCTATGAGTTACATAATTTATTTCCTAATAATTCAAAATCTTTGTTTTAGGTAAAAGTTCCAATTCCAAAGTTGAGAATTTCAAAAACAATTATTTGACATAAGAAATTCTAGGGTTCTTTGGTGCACTTCAGGTGAGGTATTTTATCATTTTATATTTTGTTTACACATTTGTTTTATAAATTGCCTTATAATTAGGCAATATAACTCTCTTATATTTCTATTTTTAAATTTTTAAAAGAATTTTATTTGTTCTCTTTGGTTATACATGATAGTAGAATGTATTTTGACATATTATGCATACTTGGAGTATAACTTCCCACTGTTGTGGTTGTACATGATGTGAAGTTACACTGGTCATGTATTCACATATGAACATAGAAAAGATATGTTTGATTCTACTGTCTTTCCTATTCCCACCCCTCCCTTCCCTTTATTCCCCTTTGTCTAATCCAATGAACTTCTATTCTTGCCTCCCCCCACCAACATTGTGTTTTGGGATCTGCATATTAGAGAGAACATTCGGCCTTTGGTTTGGGGGCTTTGGCTAATTTTAGTTATCTTGATAGTTTCCATCTCCATCCATTTACTGGCAAATGCCATAATTTCATTCTTCTTTATGGCCAAGTAATATACTATTGTATATTTATACCACATTTTCTTTATCCATTCATCTGTTGAAGGGCACCTAGGTTGATTCCATACTTTTGCTATTGTGAATTGTTCTCTTATACACATTGATGTGGTTGCGTTGGTATAATATGCTGATTTTAAGTCCTTTGCGTATATGCCAAGGAGTGGGGGATAGCAGTATAACTTTGAGTGAGTCATGAAGACTAGCATGCCACTCTGTTTATACTCCTTCAAAAAATTCATTTAGTTAGCCATTCAACATTTATGTGTTGATTAATTCTTAGGTTCTAAACACTGTTTAAGACATGGGGCACATAGGAGAAAACAATAGAGACAAGAGAATTTCTTGCCACAAGGATCTTACATTTTAGTGATGGGCAAAGGAGTAATGGAGAGTATAAACCATAAAGACAACCAAGAAGTAAATTACACAGTGTGTTTAAAAGTTTAGAGCACTACAGGAGAAGTGGGCTCTGGTGAAGGGAATCAGATGGAAGTAAGGGAGAAACACTGAGGGGTGACTGCAATTTCAAATAGTGTAGTCAGAGAAAACCTCATTGTATATTTTATACAATTTGAGAAAAGATTTGAAGGATTTGAGAAGACCATTACAGGCATGGGAGAGCAAGTGGGCTCAGTATGTCTGGTGTGCAATGAGAGAAAGGGAGCATAGCAGTAGATCAGGGAGAGCCAGAGTCAGTGAAGCAGTGCAGCCTGTTTTGTGAATAAAGTTTTATTAGAACACAGCTAATATCCATATGTTTACTTGCCAGTGCCTGCGCCGGACCAAAGTGAAACCGAGTCGGCGAGGGAGCCGCGGATGAAAGAAACACACACAACAATGATTCTGAAGAAAAAGAAGCTTGTTTATTTCAGCACTCTGGGCTTATATATCGTTCCTACTCCCCAGGAGGCCTGGGAGGTGTGGGAGAACAGGAACTGCAGATCCTGGTGTGGAAATTGCTCAGACTGCAAAACAAGCTCAGACTGCAAAACAAGCTCAGACCACCTGTGGCTTTTCTCAGAAATCAGGGTACAGCTAGTTCTGGTAAACACAAAGTAGCCATGCACATAAGAATGCTCTCACATTTACTTATTTTCCATGGCCATGTTCATTCTACAACTGCAGAGTGGTGTTGTGGAGGCAGAGACAAATTGTCTCACAAACACTGACATATTTACTACCTATTCAGCTTTTTATAGAAAATTTTTGTGACCCTTAACATGGGTAAAGACAGGCAGGAAATGGTTAGGGGTTATACTAGAGTAGAAATGCAAGAATTAGTCAGAAATGGATAGGTTCTATATGCAATTTGAAGGATGTGTAGATAGCATTTGGAATTTGCTAATATTCTGAGTGTGCAATTGGGAGAGAAAGGAGTCAAATGATGTCAAAGGTTTCTGGCCTGGGCAACAGGAAAGATGACATTGACAAAAATAAGGAAATTGTGCATAGGTCATCTCCCCCTGACCCTCACCACCTCCAGCAAGGGAAAGTGAACAAATGGGAGATTCTTTTTCATACATGTTTAGAAAGTAGATACAAAGAAAACAAAAAGACACATTTGGACTAGAGGCCATGTCCAGAGTCTCCACATGTCCAGCAGACCATTCTCTCTTTCTGTAACCAGATGTCCCTCCCCCATGAACCCTGAGACTATTGCCTTGACTTCTCATTAAAAACACCAACTGAGCAAGCACTGACACTAGGTGCCATGTTAGTGAGAGCTAAAAATCTGCCTCAAAGTCTTAACTAGTTTGGGGGAAATGGAGCTCTGCTTCAGGGAACTGAAAACCGCAAGGTCCCAAATTTAAAATAATTATGTTAAAAGATGCATCAGGATTTCAGAAAGATGGAGGCAGCAGTGCAATTTTGAGTCTCCCCAACAAAGAAAAGAAAAAGATATATTTGGACTAGTGGCCATGGAAATAGATAAAATAAAGCCAAAACCCTGGAGTAGTATTTACCACAAAAATAGAGAACAGTTTTCCCTAGGAACTTCAGAACAAGACAATAGAGCAAACCACCAGCAGGAGGCATCAGACCTTCCTGGCAGCAGTACTTACAACAGAAGAAATGGGAGAGAGGAGGCTTTCAAAGCCCAAGCAGGCATTCCCTGGGAAGTACTGTGGGCCAATAGGAGAAGAGCAACTGAAAGTGAGAGGAGTTTTGGCCAACTCCAAAGTGAGTACAGTTAGTCTCCTATATCCTTAGATTCAGCATCTGCGAATTTAACCAACTTCAAGTAAAAAATATACAAAAGCTGGGTGTGGTGGCATACCCCTGTAATCCGAGCACTTTGGGAGGCTGAGGCAGGAGAATCGCGAGTTCAAAACCTGCCTCAGCAACGGCGAGGCACTAAGCAACTCAGTGAGACCCTGTCTCAAAATAAAACGCAGAAAGTAGGGCTGGGGATGTGGCTCAGTGGTCGAGTGCCCCTGAGTTCAATCCCTAGTACCAAACAAAACAAAACAAATATGCAAAAGAAAAATCACGTCTGTACCAAAGATGTACAGACGTTTTTCTTGTTTTCATTCCCTAATCAATACAGTACAACTATTGACATAGCATTTACATTGCATTAGGTATGATATGTAATTAGAGATGATTTAAAGCATACAGGAAGATGTGTGCAGTCTCTATGCCTGTACTACCTCATTTATTTATGTATTTTTAATATTTTCTTTTAGTTGTCAATGGCCCTTTATTTATTTATATGTGGTGCTGAGAATTGAACCTGGTGCCTCACACACACACTAGTTAAGCACTCTACCACTGAACTACAACCCCACTCCATTACCTCATTTTATATAAAATTTGGGTATCTGTGAGGGGTCCTGGAAGCAATTCTCTGTGGATACTGAGGAGCAGCTATAAGTACAAGGTTAGAATCTGAAGGGCTGAAGCTGTCCAGCCCCTCTACTCTCTTGAAAAATGAACAGCCACAGCTCCTTTTCAGAACATGTCTCCACACAAAGGAGAAATTGCTGGGAGGAACGATAAAACACAAGGGATAAAACTCCAGGTGAGAAAAAGCCAGAAAATCTTAGAAAGCAAGCCACCATGTTTTGAATACTACAAGAGGAAGGGGAGCAATAAGGAAGAGAAGGAGAAGGAGGCCAGAAGAATGGACAAGAGGGGAGGGGCAAAGAAGAGGTAGAGGAAGGGGAGGAGAAAGTTGTTCTTCCATTATTGGAAAATTTATCCTTAACCAGACTTTCACAAAAAAATGAGTTTCACACAAAAATGCATAGCAAGAAAAGATGGAAAACAAATTCCATATAATGGTATTATAAGATAAAAAAAGGATAACATCCTTTCAGACAATGAAAAAAATGAGAAATTAACCCATCAAGCAGATCAGATAGCTACCCACTCTTTCAAAACTAGCTAAAAGACATGAGGAAAAACAAAATATGACAGAACATGAAGGTAATGTGCAAAATATGACAGAACACGAAGGGAATGTGGAATGATTATTTAATGGATAGAGTTTAGGTTTGGGATAATGAAAAGTTTTGGAAAGGGATAGTAGATAATGCTTAAACAACATTGTGAATCTACTTAATGCTATGAAATTATCCACTTAATATGGTTGAAATGGTGAGTTTTATGTTATATATGTTGTTCCACAATAAAAAAGAACAACATAAATGGAAATTAGAAGAGATGGTAGAACTCAAATGAAGACTAAACTAAAAGGGAATGCAAAGTGGATGAAAATAATAGATAATGCTGAAAAAGAAAGAAAAGGGGCTGGGGTTGTGGCTCAGTGGTAGAGCGCTTGCCTCGCATGTGAGTCACTGAGTTCGATCCTCAGCTCCACATAAAAATAAATAAAGGTATTGTGCTCATCTACGACTACAAAATATATTAAAGAAGAAAGAATTTTTTAAAAATCAAAAAGATGATGAAATGTATTCCAGAGAAATGGTAAATATAAAAGAAAAAAAGTAGGTAAATTCTAAAAGCAATAATGCAATAAACATAGGAATTTAATATGCCACAAAGGTGACATTTCAAATCAGTAGGACAGATTGTTCAATAAATTGTGATATATACCTTTTGGGGTTAAATAAATAATATGTCTGGAAGGATCAAAAAAGTGGGAAAAGCAGGGGGCGGTTCCAAGATGGCAGCCTAGACACTCCACTCTGTGCTAGGCTCTCAAGGGCAAGGGCTGGAAGTGGTGGAGGCGCCGTTTTCCAGCCAGCCTCCTGGCATCATTCTGTGGCTCAACATCCCATGCAGGAATTTCGCTCGTGTGTGTGTGTGTGTGTGAGCACAGGGCCACCGGGAGACAGCGGTAGCCAGGAGGAGTGACTTCGGCGCCGACTGGTGGAGTGCAGTTGTGGTGGGGGATCCGGCCCAGGGCTTCAGCCCGGAGTTTACCCCGGGCGTGCCGGGTCTGCTTCCGCACAGGGTGCCTAGCCCCAGTGCCCACCAAACCGCGAGAGATCGCTAGCAGTTGCTTCTGTGGACTGACTGTCTCCTGAGCGGAACCCCAGCTATTGTTCTTTGAGGACCACCTTCTAACACAGCGGAACTTCCTACACACCAGGGAGCATAGGTGAACACCTGGGAGCAAACATTGGCCACGATGGAACAGCGACTCCACCAGCGGCCCAGAGTTTCACCTTGGCCTGGGACCAGTACCAAGGATACCAGCTGGGAAAGTCCAGCAAACAACGGACAACGCCACCTACTGGAGGAGAAGTAACGAAACCCTGCAGGGAAACTATAACCGTATAGGAGTTAAAACTGTAACACCTTGGATCAGCAGAGCTAGAAGGAAAGACACACAAGCATCATGGGAAAACAGGGGAAGAGGGTGACTCAGACAAACCAAGATACTACACTCCCAGAGTCCCTGGGCTGTACAGCAGGAGGAATGACAGAACAGGAATTCAGGATGTACATAATTAAAATGGTTGGTGACTTAAAGAATGATATAAAAGAGCAAACCCAGTCAGCAATGGATCACTTTGATAAAGAGATTCGTGGGCAAGTGCAGGAAGTAAAAGATCACTTCGATAAAGAGATACACAGGCAATTACTGAAAGTAAAAAATCACTTCAATAAGGAGATAGAGATTCTGAAAAGGAACCAAACGGAAATCCTTGCAATCAAAGAAACAGTGAACCAAATCAAAAACTCAATGGAGAGCATCACCAGCAGATTAGACCACTTGGAAGACAGAACCTCAGATACTGAATACAAAATATTTAACCTGGAGAATGGAGTTGACCACACAGTGAAGATGGTAAGAAGCCATGAACAGAACATCCAAGAGCTTTCAGACAACATTAAAAGACCAAACTTGAGAATTATTGGGATAGAGGATGGCATAGAACTCCAAGCCAAAGGAATGAACAACCTATTCAATGAAGTAATATCAGAAAACTTTCCAAATATGAAGAATGAATTGGATAATCAGGTTCAGGAGGCTTACAGGACACCAGGTGTTCAAGGTTGCAGAGGACCAACACCAGGGCACATCATAATGAAAATGCCTTACATTCAGAACAAGGAGTGAATCTTAAAAGCCACAAAGAGAGGAATCAGATTACATATAGGGGGAAGCCAATTAAGATCACTACAGACTTCTCAACCCAGACCCTGAGAGCAAGAAGATCATGGCAAAGCATATACCAAGTGCTAAAAGACAGCGGATGCCAACCAAGAATCTTATATCCAGCAAAATTAAGTTTTAGATTTGAGGATGAAATAAAAACCTTCCAAGATAAACAAAAATTGAAAGAATTCGCAGCAAGAAGACCGGCACTACAGAACATTCTTGGCAAAGTATTCCATGAGGAGGAAATAAAAAACAATAATGAAAACTTGCAGAGGGAAGAGCTACACTAAAGGCCAATCAAAGGAGAAACCCAGTCAAGTTAAAAACTAACAATAAACCAAAATGTCTGGAAATACAAACCATGTCTCCATAATAACATTGAATGTCAATGGCCTAAACTCAGCAATCAAAAGACACAGATTGGCAGAATGGATT